>DWLS01005371.1:0-12771 GCA_018246255.1 Pachliopta kotzebuea | reverse complement strand
ATTAATCTCGTACAATAACTCCGCTCAACGCTGAGCTCTGCTCTCAGTTCACTTCGTATCGCGTTTCAAATATGAATGTCGTTTCGCGCCGCCGCCGCTCTTATATATGTTGAGCGGAGCGGCTCTAGAAACGTCACGATGCTTCGGGAGGCGACCGCCTTACTGGCGGGACATCGAGAACATTCTCGATACGACATGAACCTTCAACGTCGTAAGTCAGAAAGAGATAGCTATACTAATAATTGCTGTGGGGTTACCAGGAACATAAAATTATCTTTTATACGGGAAATTTGATGTCATCTTTATTATTTCCATGTATTATAAGTATATTGATTTTCAGCGTGAAATATGTGTTGGTATAGTTAACGAAAGTCATAAAGCAACAAAATTATTGCCATGTAATTTAAAAATATTTCAATAAATAATTGAAGAATCATTAATGATCATTGAATAATGATTGTCTCTTGTTTTTTGTTAAAAACATAATAAACAACGGAAAATATCGGAATTTTGAAATTAAAATCTTTTTTATTCATTTTACTAGAGTAAAAATATCTTACAAATATTTAAAAATATTTGCATTGGTGATAGGTTTCTTTTACCGGAAACTATCTAGGTAGGTACCACTGCAGCTCCTATTTCTACCGCTAAATAGGTATGTGCAGACAAAACTAATTTCCGGTTTGAACAGTCCTGTCTCTATTGAAATTACTGCGGTAACGAGACACGAGCAATGTGGTACTGTGTATATCTTAACCAGTGTCACGTTATGGGCAAGCGTATCACTTACCATCAGGTGAATGCCTTGCTCGCCACATAAAATAACAAATCACGAATCGGTAATTTTTAATTATAACGCTGGTAAACTTTAGAAACGTCTCGAACGTCATAATTTCCCGCGTAATGTGAAAGAGAGAGATAGATGCTATAGTCCTGTTACATATTTAATTGCGACTTTTACAATTTTCTGTAATAATGAAACGTAGTACAAAAATATAACGTAAATGCAATTTATGTGAACAAACACTCTAGGATTATATTTGTAATAAAATAGTAATTAGTTCATTGAATATTTATTTAATAACATTCAATTAGTATTTGAAACAATGACATAGATATTTTTGTATGAACGGTTGTACACTTCCGGTGCATTATTAGTGCAATAAACATATTACCAATATTCAACAGAAATTCAATGATTCAAAATGAATGACTTCCCATTTTATTACCTATGAGTGTTTATTTTATTTTATTGTATAACTTCTTATTAGAAATAATTACTACTAAAACATTTTTTCGTCCAAAAATCATTGAAAACCTCCCTTAAAAATAAATTCCTTTTAACAATTGAATAACACAAAAAAATTTCTTGAAAAAAAAACTGTTATTTGTGATTTATTATTTATTTATTTATATATTATTTATTCATGTATTTTCTTTAAAAAAAGACGTGAAAATATATATTACATACAATCTTATTGCAATTCAATTTATAATCTGTTTAATGCAACATAAAAACTGTAAATACAGATTCAAAATATTTGCAAAGCTTTTTAAAAAACAACTAAATAAGTTTTCGTTTGTATTTTTTTCATTTAAAATTTTACAGATGCGATTTAAAGCTTAAAATTGTTATAAAATGGCGTAGCTGTCCTGATTTTTAATTATATTGCAAAAAGATATTGTTCTTCACGGCATCAGCAGAGATCAGTAGAGGCGCCCACATCGACAGTTGTCAAACATTTTCTTTGATAAACTTAAAAAATATTTTAAAAGTATTCTTTATCATATGTCCAAAGAGTTTAGAAGAATAGTCCTTTAACTAAGCCTGAACATTACATTAAATATTTCACAACAAAAGTCTTACATCAATTAACTGTGACTTTCAACATATGAAATGGAGGTAAAATAATATACAATTAAACATACTTAAAAATACAACATTCAGTGTACTGTAAACAGTATGAAAATAAATTAACTTAAACCAATTGCACACTAACCCTTTTCTATCTCAGTTTAAGAATTTGGAAACTATTTTCACAATTTCTGTGACCGCCTACCTGTTCCGACAATATTCATCCGAAATAAGTATCTTCTGTAATTGTTTTACAATCTGGGCTACGTTTCAAACCCTGCTTTCAAATTTCACTGTATGTTTCGGACCCCAACAGAATATCAATTTTGTTGGGGGTAATATATTGAGGGTCGGTTAAAAGAAGACGACCTGTGTTCGGTCTTTTTACCTGTTGTGCCTGTTTATTAAAATTTGAAACTTTCACTTCTGCTCTCAAGTAATATGTATCGTTACTTCGCAAGTAGTAATATCTCTACTTAAACACAGTAAGTTTGTAAATTAGTAAATAATAACTCGGTATCAAATTCTGCCTGTCTATTCTGTGTTAAGTTTTATATGGCAATGTTTTTATTATCCGTTTGTATTAGTTATAGTTATAACTAAGTTTTTATACTTTTTTTCTACGTCTTCATCTACTATATTACATCTGTATCATCCAAAATAGAGAGAAGGTAATCGCTAAGTAACTAAGTATATTACTCAATGTGTATAAATATAAATAGGTTACTGAAACAGCAGTTATTTAAAGTCTAAAAAGAATTATATGTTGATGATGTATTCGATTATTCGATATGATTTCATTAATTTAAAAAAGTAAACTTACGGAATACTAGTGAGTAAAGTTTAAAAATAAAACAACAGTTGTGAATTGAAAACTTGAAATTTATTTTAAACTTACAAAAAAATCAGTCTTAAAATTACTTATGAACACTACACTTATAATTAAGTGGAATTGATTAACGCCTCTTCTTCTTCTGCGGGGATTTCGCCTCCTCTTCCGCGTCGCCGTTTTGTATTTCTTCCCTCTCCTTCCTCCTCACCGGACCCGTGTGGGAGATAGGGACTGCTCTTTCTCCCTTCTGAGCAGATTCCTTCGGCGCGATGATGGTCAGCACTCCGTCGGAAGATAACTTGGAGGTCACAGCTTCCGGGTCGCATCCTTCAGGCAGCGCGTAACGCCGTTTGAACTCTCGCGAAATGTAACCGTGCTCGTCCTGCTTCTCCTCGTGCTTACCCTCGACGACCACGTAACCGTCCGCCGTCTTCACGCTTATCTCGTCCGGTGCAAAATGTTGAACGTCCAGGTTCACTTGAAATTTGTCCTTGTCGGTTTTGATGGTGGATCCGACGTCCCGGTCTAAAGCTGTGAGGTTCCTCCACGGGCGGACGTACTGGCGCGCCCGGATTATGGGCCGGTCGAATACGTCGGAAAATATATCGTCCGGAGATAAATCGAAGTCGAAAAGATGACGACGGTGTCGCCTCGGGGCTAATTCGTCAATTAAATAAGGTAGTAGAGCCATTGTTGTCAGTAGATCGCGGAGAATTTAAAGTTTCGATCGATTATCTTACTTGTGCGCTTGTTCAGAGTACTGTATCATGGCGGCGAGGCTGCGCCACTTTTTATATAGTCGCAACACCAAACAGGTACTCGTCCAGAAAGTTCCAGTTACCAGTAGAATGTTCTAACTAAAATCAGCGCCCTCTAGTTATCATATTTCAAACTAATAGGCATCCAACGCCATCTATTGGGCAGAAGACGATGTGACTTGTTACAATTATTCCATTAACTCCAAAAGATATTTATTAATAAATAAATATCGTTTGTTTAAAAAATCAACATACAATTAGTTGACTAAAAATGTTATAATTATTCACTGAATTATTAGTGTACTAAGTTTCCAGTAGATGGCTCTGTAAAAAATATTCGTACTGCATAAAGTTAGTGATTAATCATCCAGTGTTTCCAGTAAAAAAAACAAAAAACGAATTACACATAAATTTTAATAATTATTTTTATATAGACACTAACCTAATTTATATACGTATAATAAAGAAACAAATTATTTATTTACTAAATCATCGTCGTCCGAAAATATCTTTTTTACATGAAATAGTTTGAACAATTCATGCTAAAAATATTACTTAATCAAATTTTTAGGTTATTTTTACAAACCCATGTAGATTATAATAACGACATCAAAAAAAATATGAAATCAATTAAAATGTATATCGTTGTATTCAATAGAGGACCATGTATATATAGAAAATGAATTATATAGTATTATTTCATTTATATGTTATTCATATCATCAATATATATGTAGTATTTATCCACCGGCTTCATATTCATGTAGATGTTTCTTTATATTATCTTTGTTAAACAGTAGTGTAGAAGTTAACGCTTATTTATGTATGTTTTTTTATATATACTATCTAACAAGGATTATTATGTTGATATGGATTCTAGGATACCTCGTGGTGATATACCGGATATATAAACGCTTTACGTTTCATAATAAATAAAAAAATATCTAAATTAAATGTATGATATATATGTATCACTTGTAAATGAAAATATAGTTGATATGTATAATTTTTATTAAGTCTATGATAAGATTTATCACATGTTATTTTTAATAATTTATTTAAAAGATTTCAAATTAATAGCATATAGAACATAAATTTATGTTGTATGTTAAATATGTTTGAATATAAGTTGTATGGTAGCAGTAACTTTATAATAAACTATCTCGTAATAAATATTTTAACTGTTATGTGACTAGTGATTTAAGATACGATTGAGCATAACCAATATATATAAAAATCCAAAAAATAATATATATATTGTATATGTTGTAAGTTCAGCAGGTGTTATTATAACCGTATTATATATATACATGTAATAAAATAATTTCTTATCCATATCGCTTTCTAAGCTTTATGAAGTATTGGACTTTTAATATGTCGGGAACCGAATTTTTTTAATCCAAATTTTGATTGAGTTTATAGGAATATTTAAAAATATAGATTAATGTACATGGTTATTACTATTATTTTAATTAAAAAAAACACATTTCTCGGATCCGTGTAGTCAGCACACAGAACGCCAGACGCCTAACACTCGGATCCGAGCGGATCATAACAATACTTATATATAATAGATAACAACAGTTCAGTTCAATAAAATTCACTATTGTTATAATTAATGGTTCCGCAGGTTAATTTTTGCGTATTAAATTCACAAGATTTTTACAATCCAGAATCGAAAATATTTACTATTAATAACGGTGATTTATTTACTTAAATAAACATACAAAAGGACTATAAGTGTCCTCTTGAGATAAGAAAATGAAGTATAAAAAACTTAGGAATGCGCGAGGCAGAAACATTTTGTGCAGAAGCCTGGAGAACCTGCACATTGCTTACATTCATAAATTGTTTGCACCCTCTTTTTCTGTTCTTTGCAGCCTTTGCATTCTTTTCGAGCCACTTCAGTGGTTTCTGTAACAATATTTCCCACTTTCTTTAATCTAACTCGGGTCTTTTCTATTTTAGTGAGTTTGTGTTTGATTTTCATAACATTCCGTCGATTCAATTTATTAGAATCAGGTAGAAGCTTTTCCAGTATCTTCAAACGGAAATCGTATAGATTAATTTTGTCATACGCCGAAAATTTGTTGTATAAGTAGAATGCATTACTGAGGCTCATTTGCAGCATGTGCACAAACAGCTTCTTATACCAGCGCAGTGTCTTCCTTTGGACTGGATAATAAGCTAACATCCGATCTTGAAGATCTATGGCGGACATAAAATTATTATAATGCAGAATTGCCGTTGGTTTCATCACTACAGATCCTCTTTTAGAAATAGTTTCCATCATCTCATCACCATGTTCTGTGGAAATATATAGTACGTAACGTTTATCCCTCCATTTTCCAATATGAACACCGTTCAAAAATAAAGATCTGTTTTCTCCTCTTTTCAGTGATATCGTCCCAATTTCAACAGGATTATCTATACGGTTTTTTTTTAAAGTTCCCGTGCAGTAAGTCTGCCGATCTAGCAATTTCACAGCCAAACCATAAGAGTTGTAACAGTTATCCATGTATACATGGTGACCTCGATCTAGTCTATCTTCTAGTAGTTTAAAGACGATCTTATCAGCATTTCCTTGCCCTGATGTCTGATCATTTGCACCGGCGTAAACTTGACATTTTAAAACAGTACCATCTGGTTCAGCTAGAACATAAAGTTTAATGCCGTGTTTATGATTTTTATTCTTAATGTACTGTCTGAACAGCAATCTACCGCGCCACAAAACCATGGACTCATCCAATGACAAACTTTTACCCGGACAATATATAGTTTTCATTTTATTGTTAAAATGATCCATGAATGGTTGAATTTTTATCAAGCGGTTTTCCTCATTTGTTTCTGACGTAAAGTTCAGGCATCGTAATATCAGTAAAAAACGATTACGAGACATGAATTGTCCGAAGCATGGAATATTAAATAAATAGTGACGTTTCCAATAATCGCTTATACGATTTAGTTGAATTGTTCCAGTGTGAAGAAGGAGTCCTAAAAATGTTAGCAGTTCTTCTCTAGTTACATCTTTCCAATCTTTAACTCTTGCTTTTGGCTTCTCCTTCTGTGCCGAATTAACTCTTAATGCGTTTGCATTTGTTTCTCGTACAATTAGATCCAATAAATCGTCGTCAATTAATAAACGGAATGCCTCGTAAGGATTCGTTGGAGGTGGCACTAAAAGTTCCTGTTCCTTAGTAAAATCTATAACTTTCATTGGAATTGGATCAGTGCTCCAGGTGCTACTGGCTCCTTGATGAGAAGGTGAGTTATCGTCAGATAATGGGACATCATCGTTATTATTAGGGAAATTGGGAGTACTACATTCAGATTTCAGATCGGTCAAAGCAGAAGGAGATGTTTCATTATGCTCTGATGAGAAAATTGGAGTGATCGCATTAGATCTCAAAAGAGATAACTCGAAACTGGTATTTGCTGCTGATGCTGAAGAACAAATATCTGGATGTCGTAACTTTGAAGTAGCAGATGTATCACATGTAACTGGTATCTGCACTACCTTGCGGTCATCTCTAAGCATAGGTCTCAACCGCTTACATTGAATAATAGCCTTAATACCTTCTGACTCATTTAAAGGACGCTTTGATGCTGATGGCTTTAAAGATTGAGCTGGTGCATCACCAGCCTGTGGTATACGGTTGGTCGACTTTGACCTTGAGTTAAAAACATTGAAGTCGCTGCCAGATTCTTCTGAACTTGAATAAAACTCTTCATGGGTGCCTTGCGAATACACATCTTCATCACTATATTTTCCAGAACTTTCTGAATCGGAATCATCCCTAAATTTACGGTTGTTTTTAGAACGAGATGTTGAAATAATCGGTTTAATTTTACTTCTAGACGACCCTGCCTTACTGTCCATCTTGACGCAACAATGCCTTTCGTATGTTCGTGTATACAAATCACTATGAAACCGTTAGAATTAAACCAATATTCGTTTTTGTAAGTTAACTATAATGTTAGAGTAACCGCGTGAAACAACATACAATCGCTTTAAACACTGGTGCCTTACCGACTGCTAGAAGATGAACGTGCCGCTCGCTCGGATCCGAGTGGGAGGCGCCGTCGCTATAGTCCCACCCCACTCGGATCCGAGTGGTAGGCATTGAATGTGTTGAATATACTGAAATGCATAAAATCAATACATGGGCTTATGGACGAATCTAGAAGCCGGGGTTAATGCTACTACCGGTGGAATAATCCCGGATGTGCGCAGCGCCGTTAGCGGCGGAGGGATGACTTAAATACCGGAAACCCTTCGAACATTCTAGGTGAAATCATTCAAACGCCGATTGTTATAATAATTGGCTAAAATAAGTGAAAATTGTTGATGTATTCATAACTTTATTCAATTCTTAAAGTATTTACATGTAATAACTTTTATTTTTAATTCAAAATAGGTTCAAACGAGCATCAGCTTCGGAAATTTCTAGAACGTTCCAGAATTTTCCACATGCTAAAGGAACAAATTCATACCGCCATCTAGCGGAGAGTAGCGATATTAAAGGCAACCACTTCAGTCTTGTAAACATTTTTTACTTTAAAATATATAATGTATGTTCTAAATCCCTTTCAATTTCACGTTATACTTAGATAAAGTATTAAAAATGTAAGACTAATGTAATAAATCTTTAGATCTAATAACTATTTTAGAGAAAATTTTATGTAACTTTATCGTTTGTAATACGGAAGTAATCAGTAGTAAAAATTTAATGAAAACAAATTTGTTTAATAGTTGTAATAACAAAAATGAAATATACAATATAAAAACTTTTTTTTTGTATAAAATATATATAACAATATAAAAACTTTGAAATATACAACTACAATATAAAAACCAAGGTAGCTGGGAGCTAGTATGTCGTTTTTTATCGTAAAAACATGGTTGTGATTTGCGACTCCTATGTATACAAAAATACAAATTGCAATTAATGTTGCAACATGCATCATTCACATATAAGTAAACGTTTAAAAAAAATTAGTTACCGTAAGTGATATTCGACAATTTATGCAGTTCTGTTAACGGTCGTCATAGGGGCGAAAGGTCTCATTGTCAATCAAAAAAAATAACTGTACGTTATTCTAGAAAACGTGGGTATTGATTTTTGACCGAAGCGTGAGAACAGCTGCAAAGCATCGCGCCGTATCGAGAAGTTTCCTCCCGTTCATAGATGGCGCTACTCACAGTCTCTATATAAACGGCGTGACGTCCGCGTCCTGCATTATTATAGAAACACGCGAGAGAGACTACGCTGCGATACGTTGCGAATAACACGTGCTGTTAAAACCGCGTTGCCTTTGAAATTAATCCGTGAATAAAGTTAGTACTTAACATAAAGAAGCAGTCAAATTAACAAATCAAGATGCCGGAAGAAATGCAGGTACAACAGCCCGCCGAAGTGGAGACCTTCGCCTTCCAGGCGGAGATCGCCCAGCTCATGTCCCTCATCATCAACACATTCTACTCCAACAAAGAGATCTTCCTCCGAGAGCTGATCTCCAACTCTTCGGACGCGTTGGACAAGATCCGCTACGAGTCGCTCACGGACCCGTCGAAGCTCGACAGCGGTAAGGAACTTTACATTAAAATCGTACCCAACAAGAGCGAGGGCACGCTCACCATCATCGACACCGGTATCGGCATGACCAAGGCCGACCTGGTCAACAACCTCGGCACCATCGCAAAGTCCGGCACTAAGGCCTTCATGGAGGCGCTGCAGGCCGGCGCGGACATCAGCATGATCGGTCAGTTCGGCGTCGGGTTCTACTCCTGCTACCTGGTCGCCGACCGCGTCACCGTCCACTCCAAGCACAATGATGATGAGCAGTACATGTGGGAGTCTGCTGCCGGGGGCTCGTTCACGGTGCGACCTGACCACGGCGAGCCACTAGGCCGCGGCACCAAGATCGTCCTTTACATCAAGGAGGACCTCACCGAGTACCTGGAGGAGCACAAGATCAAAGAGATCGTCAAGAAGCACTCCCAGTTCATCGGCTACCCGATCAAGCTCGTCGTCGAGAAGGAACGCGAGAAGGAGATGTCCGACGACGAGGCCGAGGAAGAGAAGAAGGAAGAGAACGAAGACGATAAGCCCAAGGTCGAAGACGTCGGCGAAGATGAGGAGGAGGACGCAAACAAGGACAAGAAGAAGAAGAAGACCATTAAAGAGAAATACACGGAGGACGAGGAGCTGAACAAGACCAAGCCGATCTGGACGCGCAACGCCGACGACATCACGCACGAGGAATACGGAGACTTCTACAAGTCGCTCACCAACGACTGGGAAGACCACCTCGCGGTGAAGCACTTCTCTGTGGAGGGCCAGCTGGAGTTCCGCGCGCTGCTGTTCGTGCCGCGTCGCGCTCCCTTCGACCTGTTCGAGAACAAGAAGAGGAAGAACAACATCAAGCTTTACGTCCGCCGCGTGTTCATCATGGACAACTGCGAGGACCTGATCCCCGAGTACCTCAACTTCATCAAGGGCGTGGTCGACAGCGAGGACCTCCCGCTCAACATCTCACGTGAAATGCTGCAGCAGAACAAGATCCTCAAGGTGATCAGGAAGAACCTGGTGAAGAAGTGCCTCGAGCTGTTCGAAGAGCTCGCGGAGGACAAGGAGAACTACAAGAAATACTACGAACAGTTCAGCAAGAATCTTAAATTGGGCATACACGAGGACTCTCAGAACAGATCCAAATTGGCCGACCTGCTGCGGTACCACACGTCTGCTTCCGGAGACGAGGCGTGCTCGCTCAAAGAGTACGTTTCCCGCATGAAGGAGAACCAGAAGCACATTTACTACATCACCGGCGAGAACCGCGACCAGGTCGCCAACTCTTCGTTCGTCGAGAGGGTGAAGAAGCGCGGCTACGAGGTCGTATACATGACCGAGCCCATCGACGAGTACGTCGTGCAGCAGCTCCGGGAATTCGACGGCAAGACCCTGGTCTCCGTTACTAAGGAAGGCCTGGAACTTCCGGAGGACGAGGAGGAGAAGAAGAAGCGCGAGGAGGACAAGGTCAAATTCGAGGGTCTGTGCAAGGTCATGAAGAACATCCTCGACAACAAAGTTGAAAAGGTGGTGGTCTCCAACAGGCTGGTGGAGTCTCCTTGCTGCATCGTCACTGCACAGTACGGCTGGTCGGCCAACATGGAGCGGATCATGAAGGCGCAGGCCCTCCGCGACACGTCCACCATGGGCTACATGGCTGCCAAGAAGCACCTGGAGATTAACCCTGACCACTCTATCGTGGAGACTCTGCGGCAGAAGGCCGAGGCCGACAAGAACGACAAAGCCGTGAAGGACCTCGTGATCCTCCTGTACGAGACTGCCCTCCTATCTTCCGGGTTCACGCTGGACGAGCCGCAGGTGCACGCGTCGCGCATCTACCGCATGATCAAGCTCGGCCTGGGCATCGACGAGGACGAGCCCATCCAGGTGGAGGAGTCCGGCGCCGGGGAGGTGCCCTCGCTGGAGCTGGACGCGGACGACGCGTCCCGGATGGAGGAGGTCGACTAAAGCCAGTTCCGCCTGTATTAGTCATGTCTAAGTTTGTATGTTTTTTGTGCATTTGATTTTGTGCCGCGGAGTGGTGGTGTGAGGAGTTGGCGGAGATGATGAGGAACGTGGTAATGTACAGCCAAAGACTGATTTAGTTCAAATTCCATTAATTAAAAAATGAAACTAAATAACCTGATCATGCTGTTGTTTTAATTTATTACCACTATATCATTAGACCTAGGAATTTAATATTGAACAACTGACAAGCTAGAATTAGGAAGAAAAGTTTAATTGATTTTTAAAAATTATTCTCTAATGAAAAAGGCAAAGAACCACAGTCCATACAGCCTAAATTAGAGTGTATTAAAACTAAGTTTTTTATTTAAATATCTTATATCAGATTACAAAAAGTATCTATTCTGGAGTACTTAATTGGTGATAAAGTGTAGACTTGAGGTTTAGTATTCATTATTTAGTATTGAATATGATAAAATACACATGGCAAAACTAAATGTTACCATCAGATAGTATTCTGGATAGTGAAGTTTCATACAACCTTCACCAGATCATTAGATCAATTATTTGATATACCTTCCACTACAGGCTTGGCTTATTACTGTAAGGTGTTTTAAAAGTGGAAGCTTTAGAGGTCACTTACAAAGTTATTCACTTTGACACATGGTCTTTAGATATTCAATTAACTTTAACCAAGATATTCAGCGATCTACTGAAACATCAGTAGCTAAGCTGATAAACAGGAATAGCTGAGAAACGCTTACTGAATATCATCTTAATCTTACTACATTCATACTTGAGTGTTTGATGGATTCTCCGGCAATTCAAAAGTTTATAAAATATTAATACCCTCATCATCATTAGATAACTACTGCTGAACATAAGCCTTTTTCAATTACAGAGGGATTTGGGCCATCTGCCACCATACTGGCCCTATACTACTAATATCCTAATGAGAGACAAATATACCAACATCAAAGAATGAATATTAATATGAGAAATTGTTTATAATTATTAAACAAACTTAGTTATATATAGATAGATACTTAGCAGTGGTTGCAGTTTAGTTTGGTCCAAATCCCATGTACCATAACTGAAAAGGTGACCATAGAAAATATACCTGGCTACTTATCATCTGCTATATATACTACTACGTTTTATATATAATTAAATACCTGATTAGTAATAAATTTAAGCACTAAATTAGCAAAAATGAAATGGGAAAAATTTGTTTTAAGGTATTTATTAAAAAAAGACTCACAGCATTACACTAAATAAGTTAGACAAAGGTGTAAGGCTCAATTTATTGATATATCTTTCTGAAAAATAATTTTCCTCGGCCTGTTGTTTAAAAATAAACTATAGAACATTAAATACTTTTTAATTTATTGTAATGGAAACTCTTTTGTTGTGTTAAAGAAATATACATGTATTTGCATATACAATATATGTACAATATTTGTTTTGCTTTACAACTATTCATAAACTATATCAATATAGATATTTGTATTATTTATTTAAATTTATTAAAAACTGTTTAATAAAACTAATTGTAGGTAATAGTTATAAGTTGGCCTAAGAATTCATAATGATAGTTTAAACGAGTTATTAAAATTACAATATATTGTCAAAGTATATGTACTATTGTTAATAATAGAAATAAGAATATTTAAATGTTACTATATACACATATACGTACAAGTTTTGTAATAGTAGATGATAAGATAGGCATAGGTATTAAGTGATGTATATATCTTCTTCTTTCTCCTGCCCTGGTCCCACTTTATGTAG
>DWLS01005370.1:0-12771 GCA_018246255.1 Pachliopta kotzebuea | reverse complement strand
CCCCCCCCCCCCCCCCCCCCCCCCCCCCATCCCCCCCCCCCCCCCCCCGTTTAAAACCCCCCCCCCCCACCCCCCCCCCACCCCCCAAAAAAAAAAAAAAAAAAAAAAAAAAAAACAACATACAAGTTGTACTGCTTATGTTAAAAACTTAAGTTATCCAAAATTTTATATTCTCATTAAGTTAGGGGAATATAAAATTTTGGGTTTGATGAAAGTTCATCTAGATATGTATTTTTACTATAAAATAAGGTTTTACATAAATTCGTTTAAGAAAATAGGGTTAAAAATAAATAACTAAGCATTAAGTCATTTTACAAAATTAAACTACTGTTATGATGAATGTGGCACAAGTTTTACAACCTAAAATTATAACATTTTCAGAGGCTGAAGTCTTAGCATTGCAAGTAAAACTTGAAGCTAAAAAAACACCTGTTAAAAAAGATGCATGTATTCAAGTATCGGCAGTAGTCTGCAAAAAAAACAAAAGTAAGTTAAATAAAGGATTTGTAGGCTGTTTAAAATGAAATTATAGTTAATGTAATCATATTTTTCTGTTATTTTACAGATAGCAAGTATGTTAAATTAGTCATGTTACAAAAATCTAAAAAGAAATGTTTAAAAGAGAAATCCTCAGTGGCGAGAGAAGTTTCAGCTAAAAACAAGGTTGAGAATGAATGTTCCCAAAAGGTTGTTTCACCTAAAAGTAATATACAAAAAGGGCCCAAATTATTACCATTGCCAAATAATAATGCAAAAAAGGGTAGGTTACTTTTTATGTATTAAACTACTTTTATCCACAATGGGCCTGATATCATTTTACACATGATATTAGGTGATAAAGAAGGTATACATAATCCTACTCTCACATGTTGACAGTAGGAATTTTTCACAAGGGCCTGATTTATAATTTGACAATAGCAACCTGCTAGGTGAGTTAAAAAAAAACCCTACCACAAACAATTGCATAAACATTAACCCTTATGACAAATGCTTAATGGCATGGGCATAGGCATGAGCATTTTAGTAAATTTGTCAAAGTAAACGGTTAGAAATGTGTATATAGTGTTATTTGTTGTAATTTGTCCATGTTCAATAAATAGGCTTCATCTACAACTTCACAACAGGTGCATATTTTTATAATACGTTATTCAAATAAATTATATAATCTTTCTATGAATTGATATAATTTTGTTACATACGAGGGTAGTCCGATAAGTACCTAGCCTTACCGCCAGATGGCACCACTATCGCAAAATGAGTTTATCATCGAAAAGTTCATTTCTCTAGAAGGCTACTGCTATAATTTCAGCCGGATCGGATGTGTAGTTTCGTTTTGACCGCGTGTGTAAGCTGGCGTGTCGGTTTATTTATTTAAAAATGGAAAAAGAGCGGCATCGTTCAGTAATTCGATTTCTTTTTTGGAAGGGAAATCGCGTATTGAAATTAAAAATCGCTTAGGTACTGTTTACGGTGACTCTTCTCCTTCGATGACGACCGCCAAAAATTGGTTTAATGAGTTTTAACGTGGTCGGACGTCTGTTTTTGATAAACCACACCCAGGTGCACCGAAAACGGCTACCACGGACGAAAACGTGAAAAAAGTGCTCGATCTCGTACTGGCAGACCGCCGATTGAAGGTGCGCGAGTTAGCTGAGTGTATGGGCATCTCAAAAGACCGGGTGGGTTGTATCCTACATGAAATACTGGGCATGAGAAAGCTATCGGCAAGATGGGTGCCGCGTTTGCTAACTCCGGAAAACAAGTGGAAGCGTGAAATCGATTCAGAACAGTGTTTGGAGCTGTTAAGGCGCAATCCAACAGAGTTTTTTCGTCGATTCGTGACTGTTGATGAAACATGGATCCACTGGTACACACCGGAAACCAAGGAACAGTCAAAACAGTGATGTTTACTCAACGAGCGTAGTCCGAAAAAGGCGAAAACTGTTTTATCGGCCGGTAAGGTAATGGCCACCGTTTTCCGGGATTCACAAGGTATGATCTACATTGACTACCTACAAAAGGGTAAAACAATTACATGAGCTTACTAGCTGACTTATTAGCCGATTTGACCCTCAATTGAAGAAGAAACGACCTCATTTGGCGAAGAAAAAAATATGTGTTTTTCTTTCGTACGCTAGGTGCTTATCGGATTACCCTCGTAAATCATTAGCATCCCTTTGATGATGCAATTTGAGTAATATTATTTGATTAAACTTTGAATTTAAGACCATTTTTATGTTATCAATACATAAATAATCCAATGTAGAATAAAAACTACAGTTTATTTTACAAATTTATTACAAATAGTATACAACATAATTTACTCATGAACATATGTCTAAGCTTAAATTCTCAATCATACTGAATGCTATTTATAATATAAGATTCTTACAGTGTATGCACCAGCCAAAACAAGATGATAATTACCGCTTTGGCCAAATTGTTAAATTAATCATTAGCTGATAGTGTGTTTCGACACTGCTTTAAATAAATAATGTCAATACAAAAGAAATATTAAAAATCATGCCCGAGTTTCTATTCATAGCGCTGTACACTCTTAATGGCTCAAAAAATCCTTATTAGTCAAATTCCTAGACTTAGAAAATACCATAAAGTTTTCTTTTTTTTCAGGCATAGAAAACACATATGTAATGCTCCCAAGCACACCATACATTTCATTTCCCCAGAGACCTATATTATTTCCAACTATTCCCCCTGCTATTGTATTTTTAGACGCAAATCTACAAACAATAAATAAGCCAGCAACAATCCCCATACTTAATAGAAACAATGGAGATATGACAAAAACTACAATGGTCAATATTTTACCGATTTCAGCTTATTCTGGACCCTTGTCTGCTACTAAACCTAAAAAAAATAACATAAAAGCTAAACAAAGTGTCCCACGAAAAATCATGAAAAAAAATAGTAAGCCTGTAAATTCTAAAGAATCAATAGTAACTAAAGAATTAAAAATATTAACAGATGAAGAAAATAAAAATAGTGCTGCCGAAAATATAACACCTAAAGAAATATCGGAAATAGAAAAAGGTATCATCATTAACAAGGTAACAGATGAAAATACATTCTCAGGACATACTGTTACTGAAGCTTCTGTAAAAGACCTTTCTGCAAATAAGCAACCAGATACTACTAATGATACTACAGCAGAACCTCCAAAGATTACTGAACAAAATTTAAGTAATTCTACTTTACCTATCTCATCAGTAATAACACAGAAATGTAATGGAGACCAAAATAGAGAAATGTGTGGAAACCATGTAACAAATTGTCCTAAATCTGAAAAAATTTGTTCTGAAAAAGATTTATTGTTAGTAGACAAAGATAAAGAAAATAAATTGCCACATATATTAGAGACTGCATTATGTGACAATGTTGTAGATGGAGGCAATGCCAGGTTGGAATTGGCAGAAGAATTTTTAGCTGCTTCTCCTACTGCTGCTTTTCTAATGTCGTTTCCATTGGTTAGTGGAAATAGATCAGATAGTCCTGCCGAAGAACATCATAGTAATGTTCAATCCAATCCTAAGGACAACAATTCGAAAAGAAATGAGGATGCAATTCCCCAACCACTATATTTTCCTAAAACAAACGATATAAAAGTGAAATCAACGAAAGTAACACAAACTATTCCTAACATTGTGCAGAAACAACCAGAACATGAAAAATTTATTTCAACGGTTAATGTTTCAAAAGAACTTGAAAATAAAGTACCTAATCTAATTACTCAATCAAGTGAAAATCCATTTCTTAACTTGACAATGCCTTCGATTATTCCTACAACGTGTGCTCTTGTTGACTCTGCGTTTTCACTAGAGTTTGACTGTAATATAACCAAGGCAAATCATTTAATTACTGTAGGAAGTACTAACAACTTCTTTTATAAAAATGATCCATTAAATGCAGCGAAAAGCTCTATTTATAGTACAAGTAATATATCTTCAGGCCACGAATTTAATAGTATCGGTCTATATCCATGTGCGATGGAGAAATTCACGGGTAAAAATAAATCCGACTTTTCTAATATGGAAGACAGTCTTATGAAAATCGGCCCATCTAGATTAACTTACGACATTGATCTTGGTTGGTCCCACAAAGGTTTCGATTTTGTTACTTGCACTACTACCTCAAGTACATTTAATAAGGATAATATTTTATCTACTGCACCAACACAATATTCTACATCATATAACCCTTTCAATCCAGAGTTTCATGTACCTTTAGTAGCAAACACGAATAGGAAGGAACACGTATCCACGAAACCTGCTACGTCTTTTCCTGAAGCAATTACCAGTTTTTATTCTCAACCCACAAATTTATGGTCTGATGATATGACGTTATACTCTAATAATAATTTTTCTAAAAACTTTACCTCGAAGCATCAAAATTTTGTCTCCACGGATCATTCACAGAAAAATGTGAATCTTAAAGTTACCTCAGGAAAGCAATATGATACCAAGATTGATTCTGCAACAAATCACATGAATAAACCTATTATTGAAGGTTCAACAAACATAACTGAAAAATACACAAAGAAATCTCCGAGCAAAATGCATATTAATTGGATGACTTCTGAGATAAGACCCATGCAAAATAATTGTAACACCAATCAAGTAATAGTAAAAGATACCTACAAACCTCTTTATCCACAAAATAATGTAGCGTTAAAAAAACATGGGCAAGCCGAGGGAAATTATTTTCCAATCAATATGCACAATTTCCCGCCACAAGTTACACAGGAAGATTTTCAAGTTTGGCCAACGGCAAGACCTGCTGGTACTACAGAAATCAGTATTGAACCTCCGCCTATAAATTTACCAACACTGGTCGGAGATTTGGCATTAGGTCCACATGACAGAAAGAAAAATGACGCTATCAACAGAGTTCTACCACAAAGTGATCTGCAAAATTGTAATAGTTTCTTTTCTGTAACACAACTAATGAATCGTTCTTCAGATGCAATTCCTACTCGTTATCAAGGTTCTCATACCGAAGTACAGAAATCAAATCAAAATAAACAAAATTCATTTAATATTACTGCCGATCAGATTCGGAAAGTAAACCGCATAGATACTCAACTAAGACAACCATGCTACGTTTTTAATGAGACAAAACCTTTGAATTATGAAACTATGGCTCACTTCTCGCAAAGCAAACAGAAAAATAACAAATCCGATAAAAGCGGAAAGAATTCGAAAACAAGTTATTCAGCTGAAGCATTAATCCGTGGCGGTCCATGTAATCAAAAAACTCAGGATACCACTATCTCTAAGTTTATGCTACCATCCCAAAAATTTAATGATTTTAATGTATCGCAGGACAACAGCGTTGCTCAGGTGTCACACTTTCCGCCATTGTTAGAATATCCGGATAATAGTTACACGGGACAACAATTCTCCGGGACAACTTTATATAATTCAACTACGAATACAATATCCAATTCATTTTATTCAAATTTTATGCCTGGAAGCACCAATTTAATGGCCGGTAATTATCCAAGTGGGCCTTTTCAGAGTGATTTTATCGATTACAATCAATCGTCCGAGTGTAATTATTCCAATTTTAAGTACGAAGATTTAAAAATGAAAGCTAGTACCTCCTTGCAGGATAAACCTGTTCCTTCACAATACAAAGGTAGAAGAGATGCCGCAGCGACGAAACATAAATTAGAATGTTCCAAAAAAGAGTCAAACAAGAAATGCAACAGCAAAAGAGCTAAAATAAGTAACGAAGTTGAAGAATGGTCCGACACCACACACTTGCTATGGCAAAACAAAACTCCGAACAAAAGGCATCCAAATATAACGGAGGACTTATCATTCCACAACTACGTCGGCAACCAGATACCCACGAGTAGTCAGTACCAACCGGAGTTCTTCAACACCCACCTAATGCCCTCTAACATGCAAAATGTGGGCCACAACATGGATCGTTCTTTAACCAGCTTCCCACCAACGTCACGTGCTAACTTCAATCTTAGTACAATATTTCCAGAAATCACCATGGTAATATAATATCTGGAATACCAAAATATAATTTATTGAAAATTCATGCTAATTATAAATTATTTGTTACAGAAGGTTCAATGATAAAAATAACATGCATGATTTTTTAACCAAATCTGTGGCACAGTGGCTAAGTGTTTGCCTTGTAACGTAAAAGTCCTAGATTGGATATCGGGTCCACTCGTTGTGAAGTTTGTTATTATCCTCATGGGAACCAGCCGCTATCACAGCGTAGCTATGTTCCGGCCCTCACCATCTCAACATCAACATTTGTGAGCCAGAGTATTCTATGCGCATACCCTTCGCCATCATTGACCTCATTGTTCCTAACACAACGTGAAATTGAGGTCAAGTGGCAGCCCACAGTAAATTAAAAATTATAAATATATTGTATATGCAATAACATAATGCTGTGATTAATTATTATTTTTTGTAATAAGAGGAACATATATTATATGCATTCATTATATACTTTGCATAAATTGTAGTTTTTTTTATAACTTTCGGAAGCCTTTATGTGATGATCATAGAACCGAACAGAAAACGATTATTTTCGCTAAGAAAATATCTTGGATTAATTGATCAACAGGTTTGTATCACGAGTATCAATCATAAGTCGACTACTAAGTATGATAATTTTTTAATCGAATAAACGTAAGACGATGTATGGTGTGATATCGTCTTTATATATTTTCATTTATGTACCATAAGTTTCATGATCTATGAATAAATATGTTTCTTTATCTGCCTACAGAAGTCAACTGCTGGACATAGTCCTTCTCCAATAGTGGAGGGATTTGGGCGATTTCTTACCATGCTGGCACAATGCGGGTTGGCGGGGAGCCAGAGCCTCGTTTGTTAATTAGCAGGGTGCACCAGGAGCAGATGAATTTGGCTTGGGTCCCGTGGGTTGTTTTGTGCCCCTTACACCTCATAAATATGTTTACGAGTACTATAAGTTTATTCAATGCCCATATTATTTAAAGATTATTTGACTGACAAATAACAACGCACCTGTGTTTCGTTATTGAATAAGTAAAAAGTTTATGACAGCTGCGTCAAGGGCTCACTTTATATTTAGTGAAATGATAAGTCGATTAAAAAAAACAGCGAATATGTTACAAAATAGTTGTCGTGAATAAGCAATCCCGTAGCTACTTCTTCAGAGTTCAGAAAAGTCAGTAAATTCAAATTAACACATTTAAATAAATAATTTACAAGTGTGAGATTTTGCTTTGTACAATCATTCCGTTTTTTAACAATTATGTATCACATATGTTATGTACTAAGAAACACTCAAAGTATGTTATCCAATGACGCATTTATATATGTATAGATATGTGTACACATTTTGAAGCAAGTCGATTCGTTAATCAGGTTTGCCTTGACCGCTCTTTGCTTATGCTATGTTATCCATTCATATCGCTAAGTTAAAAACACTCATTTTGAAAGCATTAAAAATTTAATGATTACATTTTAACTTTTTTTCGGTAGTCTCACCTTTGAACTTGTCCAACCTAATGACGTAAAAGCCATATGTACTCCATATATCATAGGACCAAATACAACCAGTATATTTTTTGTTGTGGACGTCTTTTTCGTTTTAATTTGTCACATGTAGAGCAACAAGGCCGTCTTATATATCGCCATTAAAAACAATTATATACAAACTATTTATTGTTGATATTAAGACATGAAATAAGTACCAACTGAATACGGTGTAAGCTATTGTATAAAATTGCTACGAGTCTTACCTTAATTTCAATTCTGCGCAAAATCTTATTAATCTCTGTCTTAACTATAACATAATCTGCAAAACTAAAAATATTTATTGTTAACAGGTTTCTGGGTGCACTTAAATGAAAACTAAAAACAATACTTAAGGTTTGTTAGTATTTATACGAAACTTTAAGTTTTAAATTTATGGTGAGGTATGCGTACGATTACCCGACATAAGAAATTGGTGGTAGATCTTTATTGCCGGAGACCATCTAGGTAAGTGCCACCGCGGATCAAATTTTTGCCCCCAAACAGTATTATTCAAACATTACTGTGTTCCTGTTCGAAGGGCACTATAGCTAGTGAAATTACTGGGGTGGCGAGACTTAACACCATATGTCTCAAGGCGCCGAGCGCAATGTGGTGCAGTGTTAATCATATTATTCAAGCCACGTTGTCACGGGCAAGCGTATCACTTTTCATCAGGTAAACGGCTTGCTCGTCGCCTCGTCTAATAAAAAAAATTAACTTATTGATAGGTGTTAGTTAGTACTAAGCCAGAGCATTTTCCACGACAGACTATAAGTAAGATCGTATTCAAACACTAATTTATTCGATTTTAAATAAGCATTATGGTGTATTTATATAAATTTTTTTGGTATCTAGTGTACACTATTCTATGCAATTAGTTTCTCATCAGATCATATGTAAGTACAATGCCGGCAACCCGACGTCGTGTTCATACTTTCGTATCGAAAGAGTCGGCAGTCTATTGGCGTCATCGGACGACGAAAGTTGTGCGCCAAACGCTAAACGCACCGCGCCGGGAGTGCGAAACTTTGCGTAATGGCGGGAAAATGATTTTACATTGTAAAACTATCATCACAGAAATAATCCTAAAGATGTGTATATAAATGTTCAAGTTTTATAATTGAATTCGTGATAATACTGAAAATGTTTACTTGGGCAAAGGTGAGTTACAAACAAATTTGAATAATACATCTCATTATATAATTGATAAATAAGATAAACATTTTTTAAAAATATGTAAAACTTTTTTATTGGAGTAACTTAACGCAATTAATAAGTTCATTGCTTAAAAAAGTTAAGTTAAAATTATTTATAAAATAATTAACAAAAGATGCTCCTGAAATATTATACCGAAAACGTGTTCCATAATTCTAAATTAGTTTTAAAATTGAAAATGAATTTTATTGTGTTACGCGCCTTTAAAGTAGCGACATAATTCCATTGATTACACGTTATTACGGTAATTCCATTATACGGTGTCACGGCTATCACCGCTACAATACAAAATGATGTTTCCACTAAACAAAGAATTACAAAATTTTCCTTTTCATTTCAAAAAGGTCGTTTTCGCAACTTATTTATATACATGCATGACACTCCGATGGACTCTTAAGCTAAAGCAACATTGATCTAAATATTGTTAATTATTAAAAACAGTTCTACTAAACCAACAATGAGCTGATTTTGAAATTTATTCATATTTACTGAGGTCATTCTTCTTAAATTATAATATCTTATAACAAATATACTTACACAAAACAATTAAGAATTTTATTATATTTACTACTTATTTGCAAAAAGTAGAGCATTAAATTTATAGAAAATAATAAAATTTTTTCGACGAATACAATCCCTTTAATAATGCACCCAAAAAAAGCCCCATTTTAAAACAATTAAAATTATCATTGGTAATATATTTGATCTTAACCATACTTTTTTCAATACAATAAATAAAAAAAAATGTTTAAGCATTTAAATAGTTTAAAATAAATTTGGGTCGATTTCTTATATATTTCATTTTAAGTCATGGCTCCTTGTTACATTTCACAGTCGAGGTCAACGTCTGAGTCGTGCAACTTGTTCACTGATAAATATGTAAAAATTCTCCATCACAAGTAAAATTCTTAAAGTTTGTTTGCATATTCCATAAATAAGTCTTATAAAGCTTTCTATGTTAAGGTTATTGCTAGTAATAGTCTTTCTCACAAATTGCTTTAAATACGATCAGGAAATATAGTGTAAATTTAACAAATTGTAAGTCAAAAAATGCTTCCAAAACACAAACATTGGCCTGGACTCTAGTCCTAATAAATTCTAATTTAGTTTCATTTCCTGCATTCCACACATATCACACATTTTTTGGTGTCAAAAATACTTTATAACATTTTTTGTGCTACTTTTTCCAAAACCGTATAATGATATCCTTTCTTTCGAATTCTGTTACTTTGACACAATTAAAATATAACCGCATTTAATAGGAATATAATATTTTCTATGAAATGATAAAACTCTTCAGTCGGTTGTTCAAATTATATCATAACAGGTAAAAAAATTTAGACGATCTTTTAAATAATTTTAATGCTAACTATAATAAAAAGTAACAGTAAAACTAAAACTTCTATCGTTCACGCAATCGGCTACCTTGAATTCGGATGTAATAAGGTTGAATATTTATACCCCACTTCTTGATATTCAAAAATTGTATATCACATTTTGAGAAATAATGGAAAATAAATTTTTAAGTACTGAATTTATAATTGCATATTTAAGTGTTATCTATATATATATAATGTGTAGTCAACTATAACTAAAACGTAAAACGCACACAAAGGTTCGCTTAAAACTGTAAATTTCATTATCCTTACTCTTCCCTCTTCCATGCTTAAGGATACTATTTTTTATGGGTAGGTACTAAATGTAGGGTAAGAGGTCACCACCATCAAATGACGCATGTTACGGCTTGTAGAAAACAAGTACGACCTTTTTTTGAAGATTCTCAAAACTTGTTGCTCCGGAAATATCGCATTAAAATATATTGGTTTCGAACTACGGAGAAGTACCTTAGTTTCTTTACTGTTTTGTAATTAAAACCTAGTAAGACTTTTACATGAATCATATAAACTTTTATTAGTTTTACGAACTCTTATCCATCCATAAAACTAAATATCAGTGTGTTATTACTTTGAGTTGTTGAAGGAAGACTTTCTTTTGTAAAACATGCTGTTATTGTAAATGTAAACAAAAATTAATCTCTTCTCTAACTTTTTATGGGTAACTCAACACAACTGTATATAAGTAGATGTGTGAAAAAGCTTTGGTATTCCTCGTGTAGAAAATGAATATGATAATAATACCAATTTTACTTCCAATCAAAGTTTATTGCAGTTAGTATATTTTAAAGAATTCTCAAATTAATTATTTTACACATTTCGTCACAATTTAAGAGTCATAAAAAGAAAATAAATAATACAAAAGTTCTGCAATAAAAGCACCTTTAAAAGAATATATTCATCGTCCTCGATCACATACCAGTTTTATTTACTTTTACTTTACATTAAAAGTATACGTGTAAATAAAAATTCTAATAACCAATATTGAATATAAGATCGAAAATAGTAATTACATCATAACAGTAAAAAATTATACCAATGTGCAATTTAATTAAGAATTGCTATTATTGATCTCTGATGGCTATTAGTTTGCAAATGAACACGATGTTTTATTGTTATCACGATCTTAGGTAATTACGGTGATACTTGACCCTCGTTGGTATCCACAATTGATTCTCCCTATTATTCCAAGGTAAAATTACATTCATTTGCATATAAAACCCATACATAAAAAATATTTTTGTAAATTACAAGGAAAGTTTTCTTAGCACAGTATAATTGGTATACAAACCCACAAAAAAAATATTATTTACTTATGAAAATTATTCTTATTAAATAATATTCAACACTAGTGGAATATGTATACGTATAGGTTTCTAAAATTTTCACACAAACATATTAGACATATTTTGAGGAACATACTATTTTATGGTATTGTACATTAAAACAAAGTTGTACTGGAAGGGAATGAAGGAAACATGCGAAGAAATAAATGAGTAAACTTCACTAGTTTATATTACCACAAATATATTGTCAACAAACACAATATGGTTGTAATAATAAAGTTTCTGCAAATATCTTACGCTCATTACTTATATTATTATGGATTTAACGATTCGTCTTCTAGTATACCTACTAACGTGTTCAACAAACACGGCATATATTAATGTGATCAAGTTTAGGAACAAGTATAAAAGATAAATGTTTGTCATTGAGACAACTCAATTTTTGCTTTCTCACGCCGAATTATATCACTGTCAAGTACTGTAGTCTGTAGAGCACGATTAGTATGTAATGAGCGCAAGTTAGTTACGAGAAGGCTGCGCGGGCGCGCCGGAATCGCTCATCGTTGTTTAATGATGCGGGTTCAATCCTTCCGTTATATACGGGCGGTGGTACCCTCTGAATACAAATTAAAACAATTAATTTTCAATAGCACGTACAAATACGTTGCTACCGAATTAAAACACTTTTCATGGTCCACAAAATAATAAATTTTTAACAAAATACCAAATAGACGGAATACCAACTGCCGTAGCTCTTATTTCTGCCACAAACAGTATTGTGCAAACATTACTATGTTTTTGTTTGAAGGGCGCTATAGCTAATGAAATAATTGGGGTGAGGAGATTTAACATCATATGTCTTAAGGCAACGAGCGCAATGTGATGTATACCATATTGGTATATACCAGGTGAATATGGTGAAAAGTTATGTATTAATAAATTTCGTCAGTTGACCTAAACGGAGCCCCGGGTGCTGGTGAGCTTTGATTATCTCCTTGTGACAAAAAGCTCAGAATCTCTCCTACGGATCATATATCATCACCAATGGATCGTTTATACATATATAAAATTCATCTAATTTAAAATTTAGTTTTTATGTCGTAAGTCATTGAGATGAAGCCGCGATTTAAACTAAAACAATCCCTGAAAAGAATATAAATAAAACTATTTTACATGCGGGAGGTTTATTAGTTAATAAGGTGTGGCTCTAAGTACTTTAGTCAATATTTATTCTTGATCGATTCAATTTACCGGGTGATAAAGGGTGATGAAGGGCAAAGGTACAAAAGCAGCTACGCTTTATGTTTGTTTATTATATGT
>DWLS01005369.1:0-12773 GCA_018246255.1 Pachliopta kotzebuea | reverse complement strand
AGCGCAGGGTCCGATGAAGCTTTCACGGCCATAATAGTGGCCGAAAGCATCGACATCACCCGAAAAAAAAAAAAAACTAATATCACGTGCTTTGACGGTGACGGAAAATATCGTAGGGAAACCCATCTATGTTATGACTATTTATGGTCGGACTAGTATGTGAAATGAAAAAACCACTGGCAACACCACTCCATCATAACAGCCAAGAAAATCGTCGAGTGTTTCACTACAGATGATGATCACGACCCGCAATCATGAGGAAATAATCTTAGAAGAACGTATGAAACATAAATTATTTATTATTGATGTTTTTATTATGTATTCGTACACAATAATCAAAGTGAAATTTAACTAAAAAGCCAAAAGATTTTTTTTAGTAACTGCATAATTAGTATTTTTTACATTTTTGTCTATGTCCAGCAGTGGACGTGCTTCGATTGAAGAGATGATGATGACAATTTTAACACGATTACACAAATATCATTTGACTTTGTTAAAAAGTGAGTTTCACACTTCTATTGCACGTAAAATTTAACATTTAATGCAATAATATAACTCATTTGCTCTCTAGAACAATTTTCTTTGAAATCTTACTTTTAGTTACTTAAGTATCCACAAACATTTATTATATTTTACTTCGTGTACTAAATATTCAATTTTTATGTACGAAAATGATTTCAGTGGTATAAAAAAAATGTTTAATCATTATTCATCAACCTTTCTCTTTAAGTTCTTGTAGCTATTTGCGGACTTTCAAGAATTACTTTAAAATTGAGAATTATTGATACAGTCAAAAACATTGTGAATGCACAGAAATGCATTAAAAACAAACACCGGATATGTGCCTAAAAATCCAACAATTTTGCGTGTGTGAAGGTCAAATTATAGTGTATATTTTGGTAAATTATAGAGTAGGAAACTTATTTTATAGTCCCATACCAAAAGTTCCATCATAATGTTTTGACTTCAAATTGTATTAAGCACGCTATGTTTTAACCTTGCAAGTTGATTTTATCTATAATATAAGTATTCATATTTCCTTAAAATAAAATTAAAAATCTTGTGTCGTGAATAACAATAAACCTCATGCCCATTTTGGCTTTTTCATTGTAATAATTAATTTCAGAGCTAGGCTAAACTTCTATAAATTTTTTCACGATTTTCAATGTATATGTTTTCCTCTGGTGATTTGTTAATGGTTTGGGTATCATGGTGGTTAAAATGTATTAGTACATACGAGGTTTATATAATCTAAGACAATGACATAACAGTCACGTTTTTGCTTTAAAATTTTAAGCAATATAAAATTTTAATGCCGAAAATGTTTTATTTTTTACTATCATTATTATCGCTATTTTACGTATGCACAGTTTTAATTTAAAATTCACTTTCTGACGCATTTGATTGTAAGCATATTATTATGGGCATACGTTTATACGTACTATAGGTTTATAGCCTGGATCTAGTAAAATGGACTAAGGTAAGACCCGCCCTATCATAGAAGGTTAAAAATGTATCGGGTTTACGGCCTTGAAGATGGGTGACCTTATCGCTAAATAAGCTAGCCGAAGAAGGATTGCTAATACAATATGGCCTAGTATTTTCTAAAGCACAACATAGTTTAACCTCTCGTTATTTAATATTTGTCCATTTGTTATTAAATTGAAGACCAGTGCAAGCACGCAAAAATCCGTGCTGATATTATTCCTATACACAATGAAACATCAACTAACATTTTCTTATTGTATTAAAAAAACTATTCTTTAATTGTCATATAATACAAGATAAATTTAAAAGAAATTCTGTCTAATAACACTATTCTTAATATGTATTTATATTTCCTATTTCACCCACGTACAGAAAATAGACACGGTTGGTTAATGGGTGGTGAAATACCTTACAGCCGTGCCCATAGTTATCGGTTAAAGTATAAAGTACCATCGCGTGTGTTGCATCGTTGCATTTTACTAGAAACAGTTTTACTTTACAACACAATAGTCTTAAACTAGTAAAAGGTCATGTTACGTAAATAAATCCACGCTTCCTACCCTAGTGCCGCGAGGAAGGCACGACCTAATTGATCTACTAAAAGATTATGTAAATTGATGGTCGTATTTTTTTCAATTGTATATGTTTACGTGGTTTAAAGTTAGTGAAATTATATATAAGAGCAGTAACCCCTGTTTACGAATTCAACCAAACACTAACTTCTGGATATTAAAATCGTAAAATTTTCGTTTTGCTAAACAGAATTCATACTCTATTTTCTTTATTATTCGACATAACATACAAATCATGACATATCATTATCGATAAAAGTAAACATAATAATTACGGCAGTTTCGCGATACATCAATGTAAACTTTCCGTTTTTTTTGATAGAGGCGACGAGACGAGCAGGATGTTCATCTGATGTTATTCCATTTTAAATGCTTTCTAAATAAAAAAATAATCTGTTTAGTTATTTTATATAACAGTGATAATGTAATAAAGTTTCTCAATATATTAAATATTTATGTCACTTAGAGTTATTTATTTTTATACAAACAGAACTTCGTTAGAACACAATACACAATTTTTATGTACATAGAATAAGGATAAATTACCACCGCTTTAATCTCGGCGTCTCTTTATGGAATGTTCAAAAGAGAACAACTTGAGAAAAAGGTCATCAGCTTCCTTGTAACCTTTCCCACACAATACTCTCGCAATCTCTCTTTAAATTAGGGAGACTTATGCTTCTCAATGGACATCAATAAGTTGAAATGATGAATAACATACCTCATGTTATAAGTATATTAATATCTAATAGTTCTTTGAACACACGATTGTTAATGGTATTGCTTGTTTTCTGAATAAAATAAAAGCAAAAACTTATTTACTTTTGCTTTGTTTATTAATTAACATAACATTTTTTTTAATTTATAATTTGTGGTTCTTTAAACTTATTATAAAATTTATCTAGCCAAGATGACAGCGTGAACTTAGTGCCTACGGCAGCTGTCAAGATTAATGACGTTACTGATAGTTTCGACGAAATTGCAATATATACTGAAGTATGAACATTAGTAATGAACTGGTGACTTTCGAGTTCATTCAAACCTTGCACTAATGGTTATTTGACCACGATAAAACACCGTTAATTAATTTGTTGAATCATGGTAACCAATACACTCTTACTCGCTTGTACTTTGTATTATGAGAGGAATTAATTATATCTTTATTATTTTATAAGATACGTAATAAAGCAAAAACGCCCGAAGACATGTTTGTTAGTTGTTTTGCATTTCATAAACGTAAACCTTGTAAAGATAATGAAAAATTACAAAATAAAACACATAATTAGAAGGTAATTTAATAACATTTTTGATTAATAAAAATAAATTGTTTATGTTGAAGTTGTTGTTACGGAAAGATCTGTATGTTATGCTTTATAACTAAAAGATTATTGCCATCGCGTACATGATAGTATCAGGATAACTGACATAATGCACAAAGAAGAAATGACCAAATTGAATATTGTTTTTTCGGCATATAACATAGTCAATTTTATAACTACAGTAACAATAAAATCATGTACTGAATTTCTAGAACTTTTCACGAGTATGTGTTGTAAGCAGACCTTAAGACTGAGGATGAACAGAAACTCAATATACTTTATAGTAAATATGAATAAACTTGATATTGACTTTCAGATCAAAAGAATTTACCCGTCAATATAAAAGCTTCAAACGGCAATAAGTATCTTTTAAATTTGTCTTTGTAACAAAGTGCTTTAGTATGACTTTTTTAACTTCTACTTAATGGAATGCCCTTAGGGATAAAAGCCATAAAAGACCTTTTAGTTTGAACTCTATGTTTTAATCTTATTCCCAAGAAGACATAGTATTGTATGAATGTTTTATGCATAGTGAATTGATTTATTTCACCTTCTTTTTATGCATAGCTATAAGAATTTACTAAAACATCTATTTTCTCGTACGGAATAAAGGAGACGTTATAAAGAGATTTCGCGTGTCAGATAACCGTTTAATGGCCAATGTAGTGCTTTCGCGTAGTAGCTGCGCTGTGAACCGCGGAGGAATTACCCATAGAAGATGCTATAAATACCATCGATATGATTTATGACGTTATAGGCGGGGCCGAGGTGGCGTAATGCGCAAATTACCAATCTGTTACTTAAGACACTCCCTTGATTGATGGTTTTGTAAGGAATAAAAAGCTTTAATCATGTACAGCATACTCTCATATTTCATGGTTCTTATTTATAAACGTAACATAATTTCTTTGGTTTAAGTTGATCATTAAAAAATATATTGTATGTACCAGTTTAAAATTAGTAATAGGTATAATAAGTTAAATAGACAAAAGTCTTTCTTACCTTTCCTAAAGGGCTTTATTCCTTTGTTAGGCGTCCAAGTGTTCGGGAAGACCTTTAAAGGTGTCTGTTCTCATAGAAAGCGTATTTTCAGTAACATTTATGTCTGCCTATTGTGTCCGTTTAATGCCTAGATACCCTATTTCGCTTTAGAACTGTACTTGTTATAAAACAGAAAATGTTTTTTAAAATTTTAACATCTTTTGCCATTAGCTTCGGTATAACGTACAAAAGAATATTTTATTTGCCATGTTAAAGAGAAACTGCTCAGGGTTCTTATAAGTAGAATTGTGTTTAGGCCAAAAAAAATAAGTTTTGAGATGAAGCCAGAGAAGTACTGAAAATATATTTACAGGTAAAGTGATTAAATTATGTGGTGTAAAATCCAGTTCCCGCATGTATAAGTTATTTTCCAGATTTTTATGGGACAATTTTAAAAAGGTCATCTACTTTTCATCACTCAAGTTTCGTTGCGTTCTTAATATTGATGTATATTTTAAAATAAAATACAGCATACACTTCCCTGAGCTGGTTATTTTTACTTGTAAGTTTTAAATGACAACACGTATCATAAAGTAAATAGAGGCGCAGAATATAAATGCATTTACAATTTATATATAAGAAACAATTTTTTTTCTAATTTGCCAATTTACTACTCTTTTTATTTATTTGCTATCTTGTTTACTGTTAATTACTACCCTCAAATTGTAAACGTTCTAACATAACAGCAGAGACTTCTTCTGGACATTAGCATAAGAGATGAATCAAAATTTTCTATAAACTTTTCAATCTTCGGCCTCTTGTAAATTTTATATAAAAACAAATAATAAATAGAAGTTATTATAGTATTCTAAAAGTTATAAGTATTGCATAACTTTTTTCTATATTTATGCTGGGTGTTAAAAAGATATTCAGTAAAAATACTTGAGAAAAACTTTACGGTGATTTTAGTACAAACAGTAGTTACAAAGAGTTGCTGACGGTTTTTAAGATTTATTTTGGGAAAAGAAATAAAATACGCTTCAATGGTAGTGCCGTCATTAACTTATTCAGAGATTGATTGTTCTTTGTTGACCTTGGATAAACTACTGTTAGTTTGACCCAGGACTGACACCTAGGCATGGTAAGGTTTGACGTCAGTGTTTTGCTTATCGCTTGTTACAAACAGAAATTGATCTCTATCTTATAACAAATGATCCCTAAATGACTAATAATACGAATGAGTTATTGTTCATTCAGACATTATTTGAATAAATAAATTATTATTATTACGTTCACTGATTTTTGCAACATTATGCTGCTTATATATACCAGTCATTATTTACGAACTCTTGTTAGGACACAAAAATTAAACCGGAATTTATTAATAACTGCGTATAATACTTTTATATTTGTTCTATATATGAGTATCGTGTCGAAATAATTAAAAGCTATTGTCGAGATATTACAAACAGGCACTTCAATTACATTTGTTTGTTCTAAATTGATTTTAAAAAATAACATTTTTGATGTTTTCATTGTTTGCAACTAGTGAGTGCTTTTATGGTAAACAAATCGAATGAATGAGGTGGATAAATTTATATGATTTCTAGAAAACACGATTCACATTTGATACCCGCATTTATGATAAACTGAATCAGAAAACCTCCACGTTTGTTTATCACACCCTACGTATGGACGAGTCATCGGGTCGTGATTCTCCTGTCTTTTGACGCATGCGGTTATTTTAGGACGTCTCAGTACAGTGCAAGAGCTGCGTACAGGTCCATATTGAATATACAAAGGAATAATTATTAATCAAACAAATAAATATTAAATAAATCCTTGTTTATTTAAATTTATATTTCTTCAAAAAAATACTGATCGACGTTTAAACAACCAGAAAAAATGGAAATAAATTAACTCAATTAAATTTATGGTTAGGGCTACTCCTGTAAAAACGACTTTAAAATATTTATAAATTTTTTATAACACTGAGTTGATTCTGTATAGTTTGGTTAGTGGTAGTATTTTTAGTAATCCATCACTGCTGAGTTACGAGTGTTAACATATGAGAATTCCTCGTTTATGTTATAGTATTAAGGATATATTAAAAATTAAGAATGTTAGTGCATGTAAAGGTCTCTAGCCAGGAGTTAGAGAAGAGTTATCCAAAAATATATATAACGGCCAAAGTATTACATGCGAGCTTGCTTTATTATTCATGGTCTCATGGTCAATTTACTCATGAAAAAAAAGGTTAAAGTCAAATTGAAGACCAATGTTAATCCATTGTTAAAATAATACATTCAATATATTTGTGTGTAAATTTAATATTTTTTATATTATGTATATGTCCCTAATCTAATTATTACTGTTAATTAATCTGTCAAGGCAGCTGACTGTCTGTTATTCCAACCGAGACACGTCAGCGATGCTCAGACGCAACGAACCCCCACGCAAAGCTCGGAGTAAGAACAAAGCCCGTCGCTCCCCATTTCAGTACACGCGGGATCTTGACGCGAGACACAAGTCTCTAACGTACAGTTAAATATTTAAGTTTTTCAACTCAAGAGGAAATTTAATTTTCATCTCTTCAGGTATACATTTCATCCCTTTGTATTATAACAATTTTTTTTATGGATATATTTTTATACATTCTGAAATTTAAGAAGTCTTTCTTTAAATCCGTCCGTGTTTTAATAACGTTAATTTCTTTATTTTATTATTAAATAAATGCTTTTAATCCGCCTTTTTATAAATAATAAAGACTTTGAATATTTTTAACCTCAGACTTTATAAAAGACTGGTGAAATTATAATTGACGAATAAGTAGAATTTTACAATTTCAGAAGAAGTTAAGGTCTATGTAGAGGAAAACAGCACCTTACTCTCTGAAATTTTAAAAATCTCTTGCTCTTCTTAATATATTTGCAAATATAGTGAATAAACTTAAGTCCAAAAATACTCAACTTTCACAACATTTTAAAATATTTCTAAGAATGTCTAAGTATAGATCTAGAAACCAGCGTATCATTGAACATTTATTGTTTGTTAACCGTGGCTCGTTTTATTCTTTAACCTATAAGTCTGTTTTCAAAAGTAAGATTTATAGAAAATACTAGCACCGAGTGTTCGTCGAACTCACCCTGAAATTCTTCAGAGACGTAAATTTAAATACAGTCACAGCTTCCCGCTGCTGGCGCGTCGCCAACTCCGGCTTTCGTTTCCATCAACCGTGATTTTCTGTTTTACTTTTTAAATGAACAGAATAATTCCCCAACGGATTTGTTTAACTTTTAAATAGATTTATTGATTATTTAGAACAGTTTGTTAAAAAAATATTCATTAAAATGTACACGTTTTAAAATGTTTTCGTGTATTTAACTGTTATAAAAAAACTTTATTTACATAAAATTTTATTAAAAAATTTTATGTAAATTAAAATTTGAGTATATGTATAGCATAATATAACGAAATATATATATTTTTATAGATTACAATAATCTAAACAAGATGTCCGAAACAAAGAACTTAGAAGCCGGTCAGCAGCTCGTTAAGAAGACAATGGACGACTTAATTCAACAAAAACAAACTAAAGAAAAAGTAACAATTCAGGCGAGACAAGAGTTCCGTGAGCACTTTGAAGAAAGCTACGAAGAAGAGTTTGAAGAGGAGACTTTCATCGATGAGTTTGGAAATGAAACCATTAATAGAGTAGAATCAAGCAGTGAAAGCAAGGAGCATACTAAAAGTGCCGATGTGAAAGTAAAGGCTACAGGACTAAACGCTGAACAAGTCAAAGCCCTTACAGATTGTGCCAACGCAGCGGGTCAACTGGCGCTCACATCGGAGCCTGCAAATTAAACCATGTAATTGAAATTATTATTTAAATATCCGGAAGACCATCAAAGGCCATTTTCTAGATAGTTAGCAGCCGCGTTACAATTAGAAAATTTGTCAAAATTAAGGATATTTAATTATTCAGACACAATTACGTGGGTTTGTTGTTCGAGTTAAACAAAATACTTCAGATATCTTTCATCTTCAAAATTCTCCTTTATCTTTGCTATTAAATTTTATTTAATAATAATATTTAAGCGTTGGGTGTTGATTAATGGTATCAATTTGTTTCAGGTGTCATTTCATAGTGCAAGTGGTGGTCTCGAAAGAGTGATAAAGACTGTGTCCAGTGTTCCTTATTAAATGTTATTATAAATTTAATCTTTCTGTTGTAAAAAAAAATTAATAAATGTATTCGAATAACAATGGTGTATTGAATTAGTGTCGAGGAATTAACGGTACCATTTCAGCTGTTTTAGCAATACATCAAAATGGAAGAAGAAGACGACGAAAGGAAAGTCCGTAGGCAGAAACTAGCAGCTTTTAGTTCGTTAAATGCACGCATCGTTCAATCGTCATTAGAGGAGGGTTTCTTACGACAGCAAATATCATCTGAATCGACCGAAGCTAACACATCTAGTGTATCAACAACCCAATTCAGCGACAGGAGTTTCGTTTCTAAAACGAGTACATTCTCTCGAAGTGGTACTTCAAGTTCTAGTCAGGAAGAATGCGAGCTAGCACACACAACAGTCACATGCGGTAAATATCTAGCAGCGACACGGGTGGAGACTGCTCGTTCGATGGAGAGCCTCCGTCCTAGTAAAGATACGTCGCCAGCACGGCCAGCCAGCTCCTGCACCACTGTTCGAGTTCATCGCAACTCATTCCTAACAGCTAGCGAGAGAGATGTGCGGGAGACGAGAGGTCTGCCCGCACGCCGCGCCTTATCCGGAGAAGACATGGGTAATTCCGCTGAAAAAAGGCGCGGGTTGTTTGCTAGCACTGAACGGAGAGCGTTACAGCAGCTCAGCTTACCTCCACCAGAACGTCGTCTCACGATTCTCAGCCCTCACAGCCCTCTCGCTTCCACGGAACTACAGTGGCCTACACCATCGGGTATACGTGGCAGACGAAAGAAAGGAATGGTTCTACCGAAACTAATACTGCCACGCAGCGATTCAGATGGATCAGAAGTATTTTTTGAAAGGTGAAACATTTATATATTTATTTATTATTCATATTAAATTTTATTTTTTCATAGCCTGTTTTACAATACAGAATTCTTAATATACATACATACATTATACATTTTTTAAAATAATTATTTATCAAATTGTTAATAATGAAAATGTATAATAAATTATATATTTCTAGGAGTCTTCATACAAATACGTGATAGATTAAACTGTTTTATTTTAACAAAAATCATGAATGACTAATGTAAAGCCTAAATTGTATGGTAAAAGTAATCTATTCATAAATTCAAATTAAATTATTAAAATTTCTAAGACAAACATGTTCCAAGCCCAATGTACATCAGTAATAAAATGCTAACATTTGTTTACACTGTATAACAGAGTTTATTTGCTCCGATTCGTACTTTGTTTTCGTGTAATTATAAAAAACTTTCGATTCTTATTTCATAGCAATGTAAAAAAGTTACTAAAATTTATCTTCTATACATTTACACTAATTCATCAGTTATTTTTGTCTTTCAATCGTACAGCCTTCAAACAACAAAGAAATGAGGAATAGAGGTATTATTAAAATTTATGATCAGAAAACATTTTTCGGATGAGGAGCCGTCAGTGGCATGGATTAACAAAAGAAAATTTTAAATTTCATCTACTACGACTACATGTGTAGAATGTTGGATAAAATCCAAATATGTTTTGCTTTATCGGTCTCACACTGACTAAATTAACAAACATGCGAAGTGAATCATTACAGTTTTATTTTTGACTACACGGGCTAAACAGGTTATAATGAAAATATTTTCGTTAACCTTCTTTATAAAACAAAAAAAATAAAATTTTCCAAATTTATGGCATATAACATCGAAATTTAATTTTTACTTAAATCGTATGTTTAATCAATATTTAAACACCAAAACCAATTTTTTTTGTTTGTCTTTATGATTCAGGCAATTTCAGAAACCGTTAGAATGATTTTAACAACGTATTTTCTTAGAATTAGATCAAAACGAGTAACATGAATTTAAAAAACCAGAATTATGCAACTTATATAAGAATATATTTAAATAAGAAAAAAGAGAAATGCTTTTCATTCCATATATAGATAAAAATAAAAATATAGTAAAGCAGTTGACGAAGTAAAAAAAGGTTCAAAAATATCTTCATTGAAGCCCAGATATAAATAAGTAATTTTAAATTTGTAACAGTTGTCTTTTACTATTAGATTTTGAGTGAATTTAATCTATAACAAAAATCTTAACAATACAAGGACGAGTAATGTTCAAGCGAATTTTTTTTAGTATCCAGTCTTATTTTCGGAATTATTTAATTTTTTATGAAATAAATGTCACAATTTACTTTCCTACGATATTTAAAACAATAAATAAGTATAACACCCCGTAAACTAGATAAAAATGGTCTGAAGCAAATATTTTTTTCTCTTGTCCCAGCTTTTTATACGACTTGTATATCACAGTAGCTTGTTTATACAGTCTCTGTATCATATTTTCTTTCTAAAAAATTCTTACTATTTTTATTTCTAAGAGATGACTGAAGAGGAATATCAACAATGTTGACATTAATACATCTATCACGCAATTGCGTGAGAGCTTAAAGAACTATACTAACTATATTTTGTTTAAAAAATTCTTTTTATGATAAAAAGAAAAGCTTATTAGTGATTATTATTATTAAGATAGTAAAAAAGATTGTACAAAATCATACATACAAATTTGTTTTCTATACATTTATAAATCTAAACTTTTATAAGGTACGCATTACTGACCATTCTTCTTACTAAAAATTGGTGAAAACTACGATTTCACTAAAAAAATTATATCTTTATAAATAAACATATTAAATTTGATTATTTTAGCTATCACGCTTGGCAGTTGTGTTGGCAAATAAAAAGTAAAATACAAAATAACACTGCTTGTTCTTCCGATCATAATTTATAGTGACAATTACAAAACTTAGAAATAATATGAATAATGTCTATCTTGAACTCCAATCAAACATCTACTGTAATATTTCAAAGTTTATTTTCGGAGAGAATGACTAATTTTGCGTTTGGATTTCATTCCTCTTTAAATCACCACTACACACAGCTGACTATGCTTGTTGTTTCTATCTATCACTATCTTAAACAAGTGAACCAATGAATATATCATATATATTTGAAAATAAATTTCTTCTTACCAATTTTAAATTTATCAAATACGTAAGTAAACTGTAATCAAAATTAGAGGATTTTCTCATCATCATCATCATCATCATCTCAGCCTATTGCAGTCCACTGCTGAACGTAGGCCTCTCCAATAGATTAGGATTAGGATTTTCTCAGGAGACAAAAATATATGAACATGTAAGTACAGGAGCTGGTATCCTGAAACAACAAACGAAGCTAAAGGTTTATCGAGCTCCGAGTAAATGTTAACATCTTACCATTTGTTCAAATATTAATTCTAAAGCTATCTTAAGTTTAAATTCGAATATCTAATTATGTCTGATAATAATTTTCCAACACTTTCCATACAGGAAATAAATATATTTAGTGATATATTATGACAACAATTCTGAATCCATGTACATGCCTATGTTGTATAAAGTAAAAAAAACCTTGCCATCATATATTCAATTGCATACATCTAGCATAAAGTTTACAGACCATGAATTAGAATGCAGTTTTACAAAAAAATTTAAGCACTCTAAAAACTATTATACTAATGATACAAAAAAATTTTATATTTTCTAAAAGAAAATGTGCGGAAAGATTTCTCATTTTTTAAAAATCGTATTTACCTCCCAGCTTAACCGATTTTTGTACAAAAGCTCACTCGATTACCTTTTTTCAAGTCCCATAATTAAGTTATTTTAGTATTTTAAATTTTGATTTATAACTCATGTACTTTGTCTGTGTGTAAAATAAAATGAAGAGGTATGAATTTTAGTTGTTACTAGTTATATTTACATTATTATTCACCGATAAATAAATTTTATCTCTTCATTGTAATACATGGAGATTGTTATGAATGTAAGCGGTAGGCTGTTTCACTTATAGATTACTTATCATAACACGATGATCGATATTATACAACACTGATAACGAATTAAGATTAATTCATTTGTGCACAGTCGCCTTATCAATATTTGGCAAAGTTATTAATTTTACACCAAACGCGATTAAACTTTTCTAAAAATTGCAGAAGTAGCTGTTAAGTCCTATTTAAAATCATAAACATTTCAATAACCTTCCATCCTTTTATATCTACAATAGGCTAACAGTTGGCTACATTTTGATTTTTTTTATTTATTTATTTTCTTACATATACATTTGTTTTTACAGTTACAGATAATGTCTTAAAATCTTAGCAGAT
>DWLS01005368.1:0-12773 GCA_018246255.1 Pachliopta kotzebuea | reverse complement strand
GCGCAGGGTCAGATGAAGCTTTCACGGCCATAATAGTGGCCGAAAGCATCGACATCACCCGAAAAAAAAAAAAATAAATAAATAAAGAAATATAATAATAAATCTCTTTATTATTTAATAAAACAATGTCCACTTACTATTAATTCAAAAAAGCGTACTCTTAATTAACCTAGTTAATACAAATTTCACGTAATGAATTTCAATATACTTTACGCTTTTAATGAACCTATCAATTAAATTGGTGATCCCACTGCAACGCAGCGGTTAACCTCATCCCTCGCTACATCCTCCCCCCACCATACACCAGCAATTTGAATCCAGTTCCAAAAATGCTGAATAAGAATATGTGATAATTTATTTACTACTATTATGAACTGGGGTCTAAAGGGTCCCACAAGAACCCACAGGGAACAAGCCAACCTCACACTTGCGGATCACACTGCTAGTCAACAAACGAGGCTCTTGCTTACCATCCACCCCAAATCCTCCCCCTAGTGATGGAAGGCCAGTGTCCAGCAGTGGACGTCTATCGGCTGATGAAGTTATTAACTACGGTTTATTAACAACATCGATTCTTTGATTTTTAAATTAAAAAAAGTGGCGGTGAAGTTTTGAAGGCGACGTATGGAAAAAAGAAATTAAAGAATGTAATAATGGTATGAAAGATAGAAGAATAAACAAAGACAAAAGTAATGCAATATGACGTATGTTGGCAATCGCATTAGTAGCGCCATCTGCAAAGCTAATTGGAACTAAAGTGTTGTCAACTGCGCCTTGTATGAAGCTAATAGGAACTAAGAGGCTTGGAGAAAGCAACCAATCAACGGGCAACGATTATTAACCAATCAGAAAGAGACTAGTTCCCGCCGAAACGGGATATAGAAGAGAATTCATTATTTTTGGAATCTCTGGAAGTGAATATACTGTGTTCAGTTAATAAGTTAATACATAAGAAAAGGAAAAGTAAAGGGAAAGAATGAAAAGGTAAACACCGAAGAAAACTAAAAGCCCTAGCCCCATATAAGGAAAAAAAACAGCAATTTCAATTTTTACCATCGAAATTATAATTAAAAATAAACTAATGTTTCTTTATGCCCACTGCTAGGGCTAAAACCATTTACTCATAAGAGTGTTAATATCTCTTATTGGCAGTAGTAATGTTGGCTATTACCATACGTTGATATAAGCTGTTGTAAGAACAAGTCGGTATCCTCTCAATGTTTTCCTTTGATTTGATCAACAATTTAACTCTTAGTAATTTACTAGTGTATTTAATAAAAAATTAAACTCTAGTAATAATATTAAAACCGATTATTGTTACTTATTTTCAGTTATAACACTTTATATCTCATATCTTAACGGTGAATCTCTTTAGCTTTGAGGGGCGGAACGTTGGAGTATAACGATGACTTGCAACTCCGCTGTTTCATGTCAAACCTCTCCCCCTCCTGAACCCTCTCCAAACCCCCATCTCCCTCCAGGCCTTCCCCCTCTTCTTGGTTTATTACACGCATGATAAATTGTTATTAGTTTTAGCCAAGTTGTGTAAAAGTAGGACGTTGTATCACGGTATCTAACTTCGTTATTAAAAAAGGCTTCTATGGTAATGTTTTAACGCGTCTCACCATGTTTTGGTGGTGGTGGAGAGTTGTCCAATACTCGGACCTTCGAATGATGATAGTCAGTACACAGTAAATCTATTAGGGAAGATTTATATACATTAACATCAACTAAACTCCATGACATGTCGCTTAGGAAAAGAACCAAAGACCTTCATGGTATAAGGAAGGTACTTTGCTGTGCTACAGTAGATAGTCGAAGTTATTTTAATACTTATAGTATATAAATCAACTGTTTATAGAGAAAATGAGCAAATAGGCAAATTGTTCTTTTTTTATTTGACTAGTTGACCATCAAGGCGAACACCTGATGGTAAGTGATAGGTTTACCCATAACATAGCTTGTGACATTTCGCCCGTCACTTCGAGTTGTATGGTGTTTGTTCTCGTTACCCCAGTAATTTTACTGGTAAACAGCACCCTACAAACTGTAACACAGTAATATTGTGTACGTCGTTACATAGTTGTGTACGTCGGCTGCAATAGGAGCTGAGTACCTACCTAGACGGTCTCCTGAGAGACTGCGAACATTACTGTGTTCCAGTTTGAAGTGTGCTGTATGCTAGTGAAATTACTGGGGTAATGAAACTTGAATGTGGTGCTGTGTATACCATCTTAACTATCGCCATGTTATGGGTAAGTATATCACTTATTGTCAGGTGAAGCTTGCCCATCACGTTGCTTAGTATAATATGAATGATGAAACAATTTCCTTCATTCCAACATTAGTTAAGTTTACTGCGTAACAGTACAGAATTAGAACGGTGAATGATAAAATTTTTGTTGAGTTTAAAAACTATTGTATATTTTTGTTTTCAACATAAACGTTTATATATAAACAAACGTACTGAATTTATTTAAAATTTAGTAAAAACAAACTCACGTTATTATAACTGGAAACCAGATGATATGTATTGATCAAAACATGAATTAAGGTTACGGATGTGGCGGGTTTCATATTGAAAATAAACTGAAATGGTGATGAATGTTGAGAAAGATGATGAAGCATACATAACCAGAATATTCTGGGTTTTATATCCTGAGAATCTAATATAAAATATAAAGGCCCAACAAACACATAATCGGGAATGAAAACAGTGATATATACAGTAAATGTAGTTAACCGCTATATCGCTATTAAATTTGAAAGTTCATTTATACAGGTATATGGCGATACTCTTACTTATAGCGATAGGATTGTTTTGTAAATATATAGAAGGTCGTTGGTAACAGACGTCTATTACCAGTAACGAATAGGTAAAAGAATAATAAGAATTTAACCATTACAAAGATGAATTCTCTGTTTAGATACAGAAGCTACTGTGAGTTACGGAGGACGTTTTTATTTCAGCAAAGTACAAAGAGGGCCGTTGGAGGGAAATTTAGCACTCTCATGTGTTAACGCGGGTGTGACATTATACGAGGGGCCGCCGGAAGCTGCATCTTGAAGATTGAAATGCTAATTCTTTATATAAAGCCTTAAGTATACGTATACTTTCTGTTAAGACAGTACAACGTACATAAGTAACTGATTAGTTCTATTCAATTAATTTTTAACTAAGATTTTCTCAGTACATTGTTTATTAAATTTGGTTAAATATTTATGTATGACTTTACATACACACACATACATGTTAGCATAAACGACAACAAATTAATAATTATTAGCAATCACGTGTTTTTATTGCCCTGACGTCATACTATAATATATGGTAAGGAGACACCAACGAATTTAATATAAAAAATATTTATAATCAGAATTCTTATGTTCCCGCTGTTGGGACTTGAAGCTATGCGTCTTTAAGTCTAATTTTTATTAGCTTACTTCCATTATACTTAAAATTTAATACTTTATAATTTAATTTTTTAACAAGATTAATGAAATTGTATCGGGAACCAGCGGTTAAATAAAACGCTGTCCTGATTTAAACAATGAAAGAAAACTGTGATTGTTGTATTAAAAAAGTAGAAATTCACAGTATTCTCTCTGCCGAGATAATTAGTGATGTTGCCAGTGATATCACTAATGTATTAACATCTAATATACCAAAACTATGAATATATTACAGTGTACTCTAATAAACTAGACATTGTTAAATGTGGCCGTTTGATATCAAATTAGCGAATTGCTCGATTGTACGATTAATAAAAAGTTATTTCATCAGTCAGGGTAAGATACGAATATCGTCCATTTCCGGTTACCAAAAAAACAAGGAAAGTCAATATAAAGAGCTTGGTGAAGTCAATCGTCTATATTATCTGGATTCCATTACCCGGGAGACCCGCCAAGATAAATGGTGTTGTGTACCCGATACATCAACGTTTAGTGTTTGAGAGAAGACAAGGACAATGTTAAATGAGAGATTTACGCATCCATATTTATTTTAATTCAAACCGGGTTCGAATGCAGCCTGCACCAATGAACTTTTCTATTTACATGCAGTTAGTATAACACCAACTAATATCACGTGCTTTAACAGTGAAGGAGGACATCGTGAGGAAACCTAAATATCTATGTGATGACCATCAGCGGCCGGACTGCTATGTGGAATCGAGAAGGCAATCCCAACACCACTACATTATAAATGTCAACAAAATCTTGTGTTTGACACATGATGACCATGACCCTCTGTCATGAGAAAATACGACTGAAAAGAAGATTACGATACCTATAATTAGGATACAATAGGCGGACTTAACGCCTACAGGCATTCTCTACCAGTCAACCTAGGAGGTGGGAGATAATGTGGTAGGCGAAGTGAGAAAGCTGAATGTAAAACATATTATATATTCAGCAGTTTTAGTTCGAATACAATGTATATATTTACATGAGTAGAAGGGTGTAAGGGAGCTCACGTAACAACTCACGGATCATACACTCGGGATTTGGACCATTTCCCACCAACCCGCCAAAGACCTTGGTGGGAGATGGCGCAAATCTCCCTATAATTAAGGAAGGCCTATGTCCATCAGGACGTCTATCGGCTGATGATGATTATACTTATAAACAAATCCAGGAATTATGACCTATACTATATAATACAACTTCATACATATTTAAAAGGACTTTATCTTTTATGATTTTGTCGTCTGCATTAACTTATTTCATCAATATGTAGGAAATATCTAAACACCTATTATACTTAGTATGCAGTAAATATAGTATGCAACTATTATAATTCTTAATCTAAAATATATATTCAACGACTGTATTTTGTTTAACATATATGAAAAAGAGTATATCGAAAACCCTAAATGTTCTGAGTACTGAATATTGAAAGAATTTAAATATAAGAAATAAGACAAATACATAAGATTTTTTTTAGGCCAACAGAATGATGGAAGTTCACTCGATAATAAATGATACTGACTATATATATATAATTACGTGAATCTAGTTATAATTACGTACACTACATCACATTATTTTAATCTTACTTAATTTCTCTAGTTACAACGTCGTTTAAACTAAAAGACAAATCCTAACATATTGCTTTTAGTTTCTTGAAATAAGTGAAAACTCGATTAAAAAAGCAGCAGAATTTGTAGTAAATATAAAAGATTATATCAGTTCCCAAAATTTTTAAATTCAAAAAATGCTAATATTATCCGTCTTCCTCCGTTTCATCTTGTATAACTTTTACATATATTTCTTCTCTAACTTCTAATCAAAGGTTAAAAAATATAAGTTAAAGTTAAATGAAAAAATTAGAGATCAAAATTTCCATTGTAAACTCTACAAAAGCATGAAAAACAATTAAAAAGTACCGTATTAGCGGTTGTGGGCCGCAGGTCTACGTAAACATAATACTTTTGATGTTTCCTTCATTATAAAGTTTTAATGGCCCCACAAAGCAAAGCTTCTAAAGTTAATTTTCATTATGCTGGACCGCATCAAAGTGCGGTATGAGTTACTCATGATACTGAAGGTGCATTGTGAGGTAATAAAGTTTTAAACCCAAAGTTGTCTTTCGCCCAAAAAAGGTCTCCAAATTATGACAAAGATTCATTGCTTCAAAGACTTGTAGATGATGAAGTAGTTAAACCTTCAAATGATGACAAGGTACCAGAAAACAATCGTGAAAGATTACACAATATGTATATAAGATTTAGCAAAGGTAGGAAAACTGATCAGTTTATCTTTAGAAAAAGTCAATGTCCACTAGTGGTCTATCACATGATAATAATGTATATACTAATATACATGCCATTGTTCTAGTATTTTTATTACATCGTATTGAAATCTTACATAGTAAGAATACAAAAAGAAAAAAGTTTCATACAACAACACGAACGTGTAAGCCAAAGTTTCCCAAAATATTGTAATAAATCATCATAACTGGAAAAGTTGTCCGCAATGAAAACAACCTAGAGAAAGATTTGTTCCGAGATTCAATATTTCAATTTACCTGTGTATATATTACAAAACAATAAGGAATAAGTCTAGATCTATTAAAAAAAGAATCTAATAAAAAAGTCTATCAGAAAATTCTTTCTTTCTATACAAAACTTTTATTTTAGATAGATAAACTATATTTTTATGCTATAAGGCGACGAGAATAGCAAGGCGATCACCTGATGGTAAGTGATACGCTTGCACCTAACAATATAACACTGGTTAAGGTGATATACATAGTATCATACTGTGCTCATCACCTTGAGACATAAGGTCTTAATTCTCGTTACCGCAGTAATATCACAAGCTTACCCTTCAAACCAGAACACAGAAATATTTGCACTACTACTATATTACTTTTTGGCGGTAGAAATAGGAGCTGCGGTGGTACCTTCCTACACTGTCTATACAACAATAAAGATCTACCATTAGTAAATATTAGTTTATAGTTGTTATCTTACAGGTAACAGCTTACTCCGCACTTACTTTACTTTTAATATAACCTTAGACAATAAACATTTCGAAGAAAGGGATTTCTCACTGCCTAATAAGCGAAATTGGGAATGGCTACAAATTAGGCGTGTTCTAATGTTTACCTGAACACAGCTAACATGATAGAAAGTTAGCCATCTACATGTGCTTAGACATAGCACAAGGGTTCCCAGGTCCTTCAGAAGTAAATTCTGATGCCTATTAATACAATAGTTATGATTATTAAAGCGAGGTCAATATCCAAAGAGCAAGCAAGCACAGTAATGGATAGGCACTTTAAGAAGAAGAAATAAACACTAATGAGATTCTTTTCAGAAGGCTTTATATGGATAAAGATAATAATAAGTAGAACTTGGAAGAGCTAATAATAAGCAAGCCTATCTAAAACAAAAAAACAATAGTTAAGATGTCTATACAACATTGTGTTGTAATATCGCTGAACAACTATAACGATATTTTGTTTCAATTTAAGTTTCAAATTAAATTCTCAGTTACTAATGAACCGTTAAAAATAACCATTAAAATTGAACGTTAAAATGAAGAGTACCAAGTATAGGATTAAATTCGTTATTTTAACTTCGCCAACGTTATAACGGGCAACAAAACTAATCGGATTAAAAACGTTTGAGATGAATTGAAAATTAAAATACTCTTGCCTCTCGTTAAGTGGAAAGTAAATATTTCGTGATGGATTTTAACTAAATATCATTTAGAAGCTATGATGGTAATCATCACGACTACAACAAAACTTTTTGTATTACAAACTACATTACTTATAAATCTAAACTGTAGACTTTTTAAATAATACCTCATATACTTAGAAGATTGCTGCCTATTCTCTCATGTAGTTTAACCAGTAGAGTATATCATATACTGTGTTCTTTGACCAGAAGTCCACGACCATAAAAAGATCACTGAACCTATCTGTATCGATTTAAAATAAACCTGTATATTTCAGTCTTCAATTTATTAATGACTATCGTTATTGTTTCAGCGAAAATATTTTATATCTTTCAATGGTTTTAGTACCTTATTTTATTATTAAGTTGCCTTAGTACTAAAGAAATACTTGAACTTTCGTTAAATCAATTCTTTAGCCTTCAGACGTATTTCCATTTTCTGACTTTCTAGGAAAGTAACGATATTTATTTCTGCAATAAAGTATATTTTGAATTAGCAATAAAAGCTTTACAATATACACAACGAAGGGAAAGATCTTTTTAGGTCATGTTATTGCTTATACCAATAAATATATACCAATTGTGATTTTCAATAGCACCTTAAAATACTTAATCAAAAATGGTTATTTTTTTCGTTAATCAGTAGTATGTAAACATTACTGTTCCAGTTTAAAATGTAATAAACTTACTAAGATAACGAGATTTTTTATATCATATAAAAAGATGACAATGACAATATAATAAAGAGTTTATCATATTAATTAAACCATATTGTTATTAGGTGTATCACTTGGCATCAGATGAACATTTTACTCGTCTCGACGCTTTAACAAATTATAAAAGAACTGATATTATGGCAACACTGAACTTAAAATTATACCAAGAAGAAATATAATGATAAGTTAATGGAGGAGCTATCAATATCATTAGTAAAAAAATTTCAACAAGAGCTTCCAATCTTTTGAAAACCCTGTAAGACCTTAATGATTTCATAATTTCAGTCTATTTATTGATAGTCATCTGTTGGTCATAGGTCTAGCGTTCCGACCGGTATGATAGTAACATAATGTTAAGGTAAGGCCAAAGATGGTAAAGCATCATCATCATCAATATCATAGAAGCACCACGCTGGCCCAATGCGGGTTGTTGGAGAGCCAGAGCTTATAGAACCCAGTAATAGCAGCATTAATATAGGAAAGGTTACCAGATAAAGCTTGAATGAATAAACGGAATTAAAGCTTAGTGTAGATATTTTTAGCGTATGACAACACTTCCGGCGAGACTGCGTAACTAAGGAGGAAACAGCTAAAATTAGCCGACGCCCGTTAAAGTGATTTAATTGTTATTTAGAGTAAAACGAAACGGTCAAGTGGTGGTGGGAAATGCGTTCAGAGATAACATCGGACGGGGTTATGGCTTTTTATAAATTTATCTCTTAGAATACGTTACAGATGCTGTGTAGATATATGAAGATTCTTCCTACTATATTAAACGCGACTATAATAAAACAGTATCGGGATAAGCACAAGGTAGAAGTAAACACCTTGTCACCTTTACCAAAACATTGCGAAGTTCGCAATTCAGTGGTGTAGTCTATGGCTGAAATGATGATGATAAAGTATTTTACTATTATAGAATACATTATAAAAAACTCATATACAGCAGAGGACGTTTATCGATTGTAATGATGATGATGATAGAATACACCTATTCTTGTGACGAGTCTCTGTTTCTGGATACTGTCTAAGTACACATAGCTCCCATTTCTACCGCCAAAGAATAGTGTATAAACATGTGTTTCAATTAAATGGGCAGCAAGTGAGATTACTAGGATAACGAGACTTTACATATCGTCTCGGGTTTAAACTATTTATCGCCTGTAAACATTAATTATAAGTCAAATTTAAAAGCTCAAGTTTGCATATTCAAACAAAATCGTGAATAGTAGTAACATAGATAGTCAGTGTATTAAGAAAGAAATTAAATTATTTTTTCGGAAAAGGTTTCCTCCTCCTCCCTCTTATTATATTTTTTATCATCATGCATCTTTGCTGGATATTGGACTTTCTTAAAATCTACCAAATGCAGTCCACAAGTTTTCGCATCTCCCTCTCTTTGGTACATTTCAATCTGTTGTAGAACATAATTCAATAGTATTCAATATTGGACAGCATAACAGATTTTTACTTTATCATAACAAAAATTATGATAACTGATTGTTTGTTTCAGGCAGGAATTTTCCAGTAATATTATTACTTCATGGTAACATTACTGAGTAAGTCGTACTACTAGTATATTACCGGAACAAAAATACGCGCAGTTCTTTAAGTAATTGGAGGCCAATCAATCAGATCGGAGAATATTTGTAAACATTTTTTATGACTTACCGCTCAATATTTATGGGGCAGAGTCAAACATTTTTTTTTATGACTAAAACATTAATCATGTTTGTGTTATTAACGCGATTAATTATTGTTTTTATTTATATGTCAGTTTGTGTACGGCGTCATGCTTTTTGATAGTGGATTATATTGTCTGTTTACATAATAGCTTTTGAGATAAGTTTACACACTTACAATATAAATTTTAAGGTTGTATCTATCTCTTTTTAGCTTATAGTTAAATATATATCCGTGACTTCAGAAATCGTTAAAATAGTAATAGTCGTTAAAGACTTACAGCTTTAACTTAAACCATTTAAAAAATAATAACAACTTCAAAACTTTCTAAGTTATGTGTTAATGTTTAAGTTCCTAAAAGATGAGATTTATTAAACGGCTGTTTCAATTAATAAGAAGCATTAAGTCTTTTGGCACTGACTGTGATACAAATAAAATTTGTTGTACTACTTTAGTATCCTGTGTTTCTCGTGAAATATAGAAATTGTTTTATATATATTCTGTCTGCTCATATCAATATACTAGATAGACATATAGACACCTTTTATAAGCCTTATAAATTTAAAATACTTAAGGAGTTACATATACAGTTCAACGCCAAGGGTTTCTTTATAAATTAAATAAAAAAAAACTCTTTACTGCTCTTTGGTAGTAGGTCTGTCGGGTTAAATTAGTTCGTCATTGCATAAATCAGTTCCCGGGATAAGCTACACGATTTGTTCCTAATGGAAATCCCATGACCTCTCCAAACATTAAGGACGACCACCGAAGATGTTTTAGTGAATATAAACTCCATACACACTGAAAAGCAGTGGAAGGAAATAGAGAGTACAGAGAAAGAAAGTAAGCAGACTCTTACCCATAACACAAAGGGGAACGGTTGAAAAAAAAAATCATAAACCTTCTGTCTTCTCTCCATAAGATAAGACATGTTTCCAAGGATATCTCCCCGTAAATAAAAAAGTGTAAATATATTAATCAGCTTCTATGACTGATGTTTAAAACAGAGAAAAGGAAAAACACAAAAAATTGAAATAAATCCCCAAATCGTTCCTAACTTTGATCATAACCCTGACTTCCCCTTAGAAGCAGAGTATTTTTTGAATATTTCCATAGCGACAAAAAAAGGTTATCCAATAACTGGTAGAGCAACGAGCTAACTAATTGCATTGCCTCGATGGATGGTGAGGCTTATCCTATGTGACATATAGCTGCTGAATCCTTTTTATTTTTTCAACTGGACGACGAGATGACTAATGCATTTACCTCATGAAAACTGACCGAGATGTCCACAACAACGTGGCGTTAATTAAGATGGTATACACCACACCACATTGCGCTCGTCTCTTTAAAACGTTAGTCGTCCCATTACCCCAATAATTTCTCTAACATACAGCACTTTTCAATATACCCAGTAATGTTTACATTACTATTTGGCGGTAGAAATAGGAACTGCGATGGTACCTAACTAAACGGTCTCCGATAATAGAGACTTATCACCAGTAAACCCTAGAGTTTTGAGTGGTTTCTGTAACTTTTTTGAAATTTTTATTTTGTTGTGTATATTTATATCAGAGTCTGAAGACGAAAGTCTTCAACCAGTGTATTACCTGTGCTTATGGGGCGGCTACTCATATATACAAAATCGGAGAGCGATGGAAAGAGCTATGGTTTCTCTGGTGGATAAAATTCGAAATGAAGTAATCTAGTGGGCCAAGGTCACCGATGTCACCTTCCGAGTATGCAAATTGGAGTGGCAACGGACTGATCACGTCACGAAGGGACTACCGTTGGAGTAGACGTTTCTTAGAGTGAAGACCGAGTTTGGGAAAACGTAGCATGAGATGACGATCTGCGCAAGGCAGGAACTGGATCCGTATAACTCAGGGGTCGGCAATCTCGCGAGCTATGTGCTGCTCTTTGGATGTGAACCCCAGGGTCTTTGGTTCCACATGCAAATATTGTTGTATTTTAAAAGATTTAAACTCATTCTGTATCGATTAAGATTTAGTTACCATTATCTTCTATGAAAAAACAGGACTTATGTATTGTCTAAATATATCTTTTTAATGAGTAATTAGGCACTTTTTTTATTTATTTATTTGGTTGGAAAAAAATTGGAGCTATTTAAAAACAATGAAATTTTGTAAATTATAATTTTTGTCTCCTCCGGCTTAAAGGTTGCCGTCTCCTAGTATAGCCGAAGACCGGGCTAAATGGCGTTGTTTAAGAGAGGCCTATGTCCAGCAGTGAATTACCGCAGGCTGTTTATGATTGATGTGTATATTTACCAAGTTCCAAATCCGCCTCAGCATCCTCGGAGATCGTCTCCATGACCCTCTCAGGACATGGCTCGAGGTCGCGCGCGAGCGTGGAGCGCGCGCGGCCCGCCCGCCGCAGGCACTCCGCGCACAGGCCGTGCGACAACTTGCCGTCTTACCGCCAACTCGCCGCCGACCTACCACCACCACCGACCACCTCACCCCACACACCCACGTAACGCGAATATCATACAGTTTCACCGTATACACTTCCCTAATTTTTTACAACACACTAAAGTCTAAATTTGATAAACACAACACAAACACTTTTTTAAGTCGACAAGTTTCACAATGCACATAATTTGTTGTGTCACCTATAAATTATTAATGATGTGATTTAAACTCAGAGAAACCTACGAGACTAACTTGTTAGATATAAGATGTAATTGTAATTACCTTAGTAATTTCACTAGCAACAACATCTTTTAATTGGGATTGTAAACTATTGTTTATTGGCATAAATAGGCGCTACGGAATATTGAATAATAGATTATTACCTATTTAAACAGTCACCAACAAGAGAGACATGCTATAACAAAATCTTTATTTTGAAGGCTATAATATATATATTATAATGATAATCTAATAATTGAAATTGTTAATTAATTGAAAACTGAAACGACAAGATATTTGTCTCCTCAATCATCCAGTAACTAAAATTCAAAGAAGTATATAATTGAAATGTTTTGTATATATGTTTGATATCAGCCTAAATATATGAAATTAGTATTTTTTTTTTTTTTTTTTTTTTTTTTTTTTTTTGGGGTTTTTTGGCGGGGGGTTTTGGGGGGGGGGGGTGTGGGTTTTCAAAAGTGGTTTGTTTTTTTTTTTTTTTATGTAGTAAAAGGAATATGGGATAATTATGT
>DWLS01005367.1:0-12776 GCA_018246255.1 Pachliopta kotzebuea | reverse complement strand
CACGAGGCTCGTCACACGTCAGAGGTGGAAAGACTGATGTGACAACCTGAATACAAATTGAATATCGATTGTGTATAGCCGAAGAGAAGTATTATTTTATTAGAATCACATTTTCCTTATCCAACGAAGCATGACAAGACGAGCAAGACGTACACCTGATTGTAAGTGATACATCCATCCACGACAACGTAGCGCTAGTCACAATGATATGCGTATTGCGCTTGCCGTTATAAGACGTAAAATATTATACATGTATACCCCAGTAATTTTACCAGCTACAATAACCTTCAAAGCCTTGAAATACAGGTACTTTTCGGTCCTACTGTTTGACGGTAGGCGTAGCGATGGTACCTATTTAGATCCCCAACAACAAAGTATTTCCACCAATATCACAACTATCAGTATACTTCAAAGATATCTTAATACTTTCTACAATGAGAATTATAGTGCTTACTATTGACACAAAGTAACACACACGTACAAACACACAAAAAACTGTTTGCTAGTAAAATCCTGGGATAAGTAAACACTTAATAAAGTGTTATATATCTTTTCTATGCCTTTCAGTATCATGAGATATAAACGATTCGAATATCGTTTACCTTTTTTGTAAGCTTTGTATATTACATAAAAGCGTTTGATTATTTCGACGATGTTTTGATTAAGTTATAAACTTGAACTTAATTCTCTAGGAAGGCGTTAACGCAATCAAAAAGTTTCACAGCTCAAATACAACTAGTCAGTGGGCGTGATTGTATAATCTCGACACTGTTTATTTTGTACTTGTAACAGTTCAGCAGTGCTTAAGAAGTATAATATTCTATAAGAAATAGGAATATAAAGTTAGATATATATAAGGTTAATAGAATATAAAGTTTCAGAAACACTGCAAATTTTTCTGTCTTTGAGGTGTTCATTGGAGACTCTAAAGGATATTCTGTCAGGTGTCTAAACTAGTGAATAATTCTTCATCCCGTGAAAGATGATGAAGATGATGATGAAGTCATGGCAACGCGTGTTACTAATTTCGGTTACGTTGCACAAAGTTTTAAATTATCCATTTTTATTATTTTACCTGACTGCATCAGCGTCAAAGAGACTGATGAGGTGGCTTAAATACTCCGTAACGCCAGAAACTTTTAAACTCGAAGACCTGTAAAAATACTCTTTCAGGATAACATTAAGTGAAAATAAGGAGACGAGAAACCTGAAATAAAAGTCTATAGCTCTTATGGTTAAAGAGATATTAAAAGTCCAAGTTATCACTGTGTAAGAAGAAAAATCAAAAAACATTTCACTGAGAATCGAACCCATGACCTTTGTGTCCAAAGAATAAAAACTAACTCCTGGGCCATTCCAGCACATTGTCTCACAATCTTATATTAATAATGTAATACAGGCTTTGATAATAAGACGACGCATGCGTGGTCTTCTGGTTTATATTGGTATTCTTAATTATTTATCATTACCATCAACCGACAGATATCTATAGCTAGACATAAGCGTCTCTCAAAAATGAGAGAATTTGGGCCATTTCCCACCACGCTGGTCCAATGCGGGTTGGTGGCAGTCTCTTTTCTAATAAAACGGAGAGTCCTGGTTGAATCCTTAGGTCAGATGGTGGGCGATGAAAGGTTTTATCCTCGCTCATATTATAAAATAGCCGCAATGATAGATAGCTTCACTTTCCAGCTCTCAAGTATTCTGGGAGAGCATACTTCACCACCCACGGCCCATTGTCAATTAACATCATGTAAATTTGAGGTCAAATGATGGCCCATTGTAAAATAATAAAGAAATATATAACTTATTAAAATATGCACATAATATACGATAGCATATTCAGAATATATTCAAAGCAATAAGCGGCGCACTAGTTGCTTAATTTTTTTTCCAATGACAATGACATTAAACAAATTCCTAGATTACCTAGGGTGTGACTAAATGGAGAAGTAATTTCATTTGGCCAACGATTCATCCTTTCTGAATAAGTTATCAAACTTCAGGCCTATATACGATCGTTAGATACAGACAATGGCACTTCTGTAAAGACTAGCTGACCTCGTAACGTAACTGGGCTATTATCAGCAATTTTCTGTGTAGCTAGTACCTAATACCTTTACTTTTAGTATCAGATTTTAGGCGATTAGTTTCATTGATTTCTTTCTCATGAAAACATCTTTATAATCATCTTTCAACGTAATCTGTACATCCATATGGAATTAATATATTCAAATTGCTAGATTGTATTTTCATATCTACTATGGTCATAATTGTAACAAATAAAACATAGATTTATCGTTTTTTTGTTCAAACAAAGAATAAAGTTAACAATAAAAAAAATACTTATAAATTACAATAGTTGAAAGTACGAGCGTTTTTATTTTTCCTCCGAGAGAAATTGTATTTCAAATTTCATTTGAAAGTTAAAGTTTTATAACTAATCTACTCAACTACTATTGCCGCAGCGTTTTATGTTTTATATTATTAAATTTTGATATTTTATGCTTTTAAACGGAAGCGAAATTCTCGTTGTGCAGATTTCACCGTAAATATGAACGTGTTAATCGGCAACGGATAACCAGTCTATGCAGTTCTAACGAAGCTGTTGCTATTTGTGTTCAAATTTGCCTCGATAGCTTCAACATTACTACACCATTAGTTTGCAGCTGGGATTTAAACACTAACTACCACAAAACCGCGGAAGTTCGGATTTAGAATTAAGCTCATTGGGTTGCTCTATTTAGGAAATAAATTATAATTGGTGTGCTATCGAAGTTTTCAATTAATTTCGGAACCAATTTCGATTCCCGTTTCTCTATACCGTAGTAAAAGTTTCGTTCGACTTGCTTCTATGTTATAACTCAATGTACATCGAGTAATCAAACTTTGAAATAGTATACAGGCGTAATGGAAAATCATCAAAGAAATGTCCACAGAAGTCCAACATATTGATTATTAAAAGAGCAATACAAAAAAATTTAAATTAGTGATTTATAATTTTGGTGATATTTTAAAGTAATGGATAACAACCTGTTGAGTTTTGTTAACGTAGTTATAAATATTAACGGTTTTTTTGGTTTTGGTAATCCATGTATATTTTCTTTGCAAGTTTTATGCAATATAATATATGATTTCAGATATTTTTACTTCCATGAAATAGTATACAAATATTATTATGTTCAAAATTTAATAACGCTATAATTACTAAGCTAACGAGACTTTCGTAATAAGCTTAATGCGATGCTTATAAAAATCGTAACTAAAACCATATTGTTACAGTCAGACAGCACTTAACATTAAGTGAACTTTTAGATGGATTAGTAGTGCAGCATCTAATAGCTTTCTTCTATCACTTGTTAAAGAACTTCAATAAACGTGAGCCAGAATACTCCTGGCAAGCTCGCTTTATCATCATCAAATGATATTGAATTCAAGAGAGTCTATTGCCGACCAAAAACGCGTTCTTCTCGTCACTTAGTCGTACAAAAAGTTGTTCACTTGTTTGATAAATGAATAAAATTTTTCGATACTTTGTTACCTAAGAAGAAAACTGAAATAGTTTCGTTAAAGTTTTTATACGAATGCAGTCGAACGACTTCCTGTGACGTGAAAAGCGGCACTGCTGTAATTTATATAATTTATTGGTCGTTTCGGAGGTCTTTCACGTGCTTCTAGGAGCTATTTCAATTTATTCGCACACCGTTAATCTTATAAGACAAAGATTAATTCTTTAACTACTTGTCGGCCGAAAACAAAATCTAAGCCGACTCACCGTCTTCTTTAACTGTGATATCTTTAAATCACTGTAAAAGTTCAGTCTTCCGAAGCGTTTGTTTAATATCTCCGATACAAAACAGAGTAATATATAGATACGACAATTTAAATGTTACGTTAATATTTATTACTGGTAGAAGGTCTCTTGCTGCAAACCAGGTATACACCACCGCAGCTCGAATTGCAGCTGACAAACGGTAGTGTGGAAACATTACTTTGTTCCGGTTGGAAGAGCTTTGTAAGGTAGTAAAATCACTGGGGTAATGAGACTTACTATCTTATGTTTCAAGTGTATCACCTAAAAAAAATATCATGTATATATCTAAGGAAAATTATTAACTTGTGGTGTATTTGTTTCCCGCATACCTCATTGTCTGTTTTTATCGCAAGATTAATACTTTGCAGACTACGCGATGAGTACAGTAGACTTTAACTTATCAACAAGTGAACGTCATTCTTGTGACTTCGCTTATTTTAAAAAAAATTGTTTTGTACACAGGAATTCTATAAATATAATCAGAATTCTTATACATGTTGATTCCGTTACTTTTGAAGTTATACAATATAATATGTTCTTTGAACACTGTAACGCCGCGTATTTTACGACGGCGTCTGTATATATCGTTGCTACCGTTTAAACTTTAATAATCTCATAAAGTGAAAACGTTTACCTGTAACCAATTTACTATACAAAGTTAAAAAATATTAACATTTTTTATTTTATAAAACGCAATAGTAAAATGAAAAATAATTATTTTGTTTTGAAAACAAACTCACTGCGGAGACGTGGTTTAATTAAAACAGAGCTTATCAGGCCAGCAAGTTTTTTTTAAGATCGGACGTAATAATTATTTCTATATACTAAAGACAGCAATTTTATTTTAAGAAAATGCTTATTTAATATCAATAAGCACGGTATAAGTATTGGCAAAAAAGTTTAGTTCAAGTAGTTGTAAATTGACACTCGTCTTGAGAAAAAGTATTGAAGGCACTTCGTCCTTTTTGGATATGAACTATTAAAATTGTGAACTGTTTTTTTATTACTTTTTTTTATTCGCCGTAACTAGAATAACACGCTTCACCTGATGGTAAGTGATACGCTTGCCCATAACAATATGCCGTTAGTTGTGATGGAACTTGGACTTTCGTCTTGAGTTTTAAAATGTTAAGTCTCGTTACCCCAGTAATTTCACTAGCCACCTTTAATCCAGAACACAGTAATGTTTGCACATTACTGCTTGTTCTCTGATATAGAAGCTGGGGTGTACCTTTATTTTGTCGCGAGGGAATTTTTTAAAAGATACCCTGCTTCCTGGGGGAAAGTCAGGATTATATGGAATTTATACCCACTAAAACCCCCTCGATGGTCATCCTCAGTGTATTGCGGAAGGCCTCGGGATCTCCTACGGAACTCACCGATGCCTCCCTGCGCTGCTGCTAAACACTTCCCGGGGAGAGATGTTGCCCTCCCTAACATAAATAGTATGTTACGACAAAATGCTAAACCACTTCATTCTTGTCTCCCGACGCGGTCTCACTCAATGGACAGTGAGGTACCCGCCCTCAAAGCCCGCGAACCCAGAAACCCTTTCAGTTGCCTTCTCCGACATGTAGGGCTTACCTTAGTCCTATCCTTGGTAGCCCAAAACTAAAGGGCTACCAACTTAAATGGTCTCCGGAAAATGTGAAAACTTCTAAGAATCTGGAAGCTGCTTATGTTATTAGTAGCGTATTAAATCTGTGGGTGTAATGTGGTGTTGTATATATATAAAAACAAATTTTATGTGTATGTATTGTATGCATATATACTTATTATAATTTAATCATAATTCTATAGTTATTTATAAACTACTTTTTAATATTGCATCTGTTGCTACTCTTACACCTATCTACTAAATCTGTTGCTCTCCAAGGTTGATTGGTAGACGATGCTTTACTTGCATTTAGTCCTCCCTGTGTACTTTTACAATGAACCTTAAGGATAAATAAATAAAGCTACATTATCAGCAAATAGTAGATTATTTTATACTATATATAAAAAGTAGAAAAGAAGGTTTCTCTGTGCCAGGTTTGATTTAAAAGAAATTACTACTTTTAATCATTAATCATATCATTAATAAAATGTGTTTACATTCTATCGTAGCCTAGGTGATAACTGTATGCATTTTAACAAGGAGTCCTAGATTCAGTTTCGTAATTAAACCTCATACATAAGATAACTAAAACTAAACTAGCTAGGCGGATTCAAAAAAACTGTGCCTCTGTCCAAATTCCAAAACTTTGTAGTTCGAGATTACAAATTTGACGAATTTCGATATTTACGACGTTTTTCAAATATACCTACCAATCATTCGCATTATACTTCATCCTCATACGGAAGCATGAGTGCTCCGATCAAGCACGCTTCATCATCTACCACTCACTCAACACCATATGAATCTACAGCGTTTTTTTCTTTATAAAAAAGTATATTGTTATGAATAATATTTCTATTTCCTTATATTTCCATATGATTAATTTCCTTGTGAGTCGCATAAATAAGCATTAGGTTACATCCATTCATAACTCAGTGTCATCCAGTGGACATTACATTTGATCCTGGCTAACAGGAATTCTCTTTTCCAAACGTGACGGCATTTCGTATACAACTCAGTCCGCACTTTTCAGTTGAATAAAAGTATACCATAAAGTAATAGCAGTTATGTTTTAGATTAATTTATAATTGTTACGTTAATAAACAAATTTACTTTCTTTTTCTTTAAAGTCGTATTTCCTCATGACTGAGGGTCGTGGTCATCATGTGTATTGAATCAAACGACGACTTTCTTGTCAGTTATAATGGAGTTCTTTGCCATTGCCTTCTCCGTTTCAAATACTAGTCCGACCACGGATAATCATGACATATATATGTAGGTTTCCACACGATGTTTTCCTTATCAAAGCACGTGATATTAGTTAATGTAATAATAACTGCACATAAATTAAAAAATTCATTGATGAAGGCCGGATTCAAACCCGGTACCTTCAGAATGGAAGGCCAACGTTCAAACCACTAGGCTATCACAGTAAATTTACGATACTGTATAATATTTTTATCGGTGGTACGAGTAAGTCTCCATTACCGGAGTATGTCTATGTAGTTACTTTTAGTAGCTCACATTTTTGTCGCCAAATAGGAAGGTGTAAAAATTACTGTTCCGATTTAAAGGTTGGTTAATCTAGTGAAATTATTAGGGGTAATGAGACTTAACACTTTACGTCTCTAGTTGGCAAGTGCAATGTGGTACTATGTATTCTTAACGTCACGTTGTTATAAGTATGCGTATCACTTACCATTAGGTTTATTCCTCGCTCGTCTCATCGCATCGTCAATTAAAAAAAACTAAATAGCCAATTCAATATTCCCACAATTGAGGATGGAAACCTCTCTAACAAGTGGAAAGTCAATGTAAATATCATCAGTTCGGTTATGCTGGTTTTCTTGTATCACATCGTTTTTCTTCCTTTAAACATAACAGACAGATACTTTCGCTTTTATGGTATAATTTTTAATAGCAGTATAAAAAAAAACTTTTAAACCGTAATACGGTAATGTTTGAATAGTAATTTAGTATTCAATAATCATTAGATTATCATCAGAAACTAAATCAGTTCTGATATCATCAGTAACACTATACTGGATTCCTTTTTTATGTCTATGTGATTATATCCCGTTTATTTTTACTATGAATTCTATGTACATATAAAATGCGTATATAATTTACTTAACCTGTCACAGTCAGAAAAAAATCGATTTATAACCCTCATGTTAATTAACTTTATCTGTTACCTGGTAGAAAATTAAGGTGAATAACCTATTTCAAATATGGGAGGTTTTACTGATTAAGCCCGCGTAAGAAGGATCCCATTAATCCTATTAATTCGACGGAGGCTCCGAAATTACGGTAATCTTGAAAAGCTCTGTAATAAATAAGTATAGAAAAAAAAACGAGAATTTTAGTAGTCTGTATTTGAGTTTCGAAATTTTCTGTACTTAGAACATATAAACAATAAACGACTATCTTTGTATCTATATATATCTTTGTATCTATATATTGTATCTATATAATATCTTTGTATCTTATCCAGGTTTGTGGCGACCCATGTGAACTATATACAGTTTTCAAGATAGAGCAGGACTTAAATCTTTTATTTTTTAATTAGCTTACATTTGTAATCATGACTTATAAGTAATAATTTGTCACTTATTTCCTTATTTATAACCAATAGTAAGAGGTGTAAGAGGTCTCATTGCTCATAGCTAGCAATATGTAACAAAGTTTTGGGAAGACAAAAAAATATTAAACAGATAATATTTAAAAATAATATATACAAACTAACATTTGTCTTCAAGTTCATCATGTGTTAAGTGATGAGGTCCTGGTTGATGGTGAAGTACATACCTGCATACTATTTAAAGTATGTTAACTTTTCCAGTCAATCTGGAAAAAAAATCTACAACCAGTCATACTTCGTGACTTGTGGAACTAAACTAAGTACCTCCATGATACTAGTTGGCTAAAGCACCACAGAGGAAGTTTTACTACTGGTAACACAGCCACATACAGGTTTCTTATATTCGCAGCAGTTTCTGTGAATCTAGCACTAAGTCTTAACTGATCTTAGAGCCAATAAGGGGACCGACACAACTCACGAGACCCAAGCCAACCTCACTTGCTGATGGTGTAGCTTCCCAATCGACAAACGAAGCTCTGACTCCCCCGCATTGGGCAAGCGTGACAAATGACCCAAATCCTTCTACTATTGGGGAGACCCATGTATAGCAGTGGACGTCTATCGGCTGGTGATGTGAAGTTTATCACATATATGTTAAATAAATGCCTTCTATCGGCTAATGATGATGATGAAACCTTTATGTAAATCTCAACCAGTTAAATTAAAATATAAAAACAGTATTTCATTGTTACAGCTTAACCTGAATATATTTTTTAAATTTCATTTTACAACTCGATTAACACGTTTTAGGCATCAGCGTAAAGCAATTTATGGAAACGAACTCCCGGTATGATTCAATTTGTAGGTCCAAAAAAGAAAATTTCACGAATAAATTAATAAATGTTTTAGTTAAGTAATAACTCTTTAAGGGTTTGTTCAGAGTTCTATTATTTCTAGAAAGAAAGAAGGTATAAGTAACATAATTAGATGGTGTCTGTAATAAATTAAATCTAAACAAGAACTAAAGATAAACCAAATAATAAAAACCCAAATAATTGTTAAATTCTTGTGAGAAATAAAGATTCTTTAACCACAAATATAAGTAAGTAATTTTATAGAAACAGTTAAACGTAAAATTTACAAAATCTTATAATAATTTTGAATTTCAGTTATATTTTTTTGAAAATATAACGGTTGTAATGTAGTTGATAAAATTCAAGTTGATATACAACAAAACTATTTATTGAAAATCAAGTTTTACAAGTATGAGTAAGAGGAGAATGAGTTCCAAACTTTAGTTTGCTCAATGAATATTTAAATGTATTATTGTACATTAGTTTTCTATCTAAACAAAGGTATAAGAGTTAGTTCTGTTGTTGAATTATCCCACTAAGCCGAATAGTTATCCCTTACATTGTAGTAAACTAAGTGAAAAGTTTCAGGAAGTCGGCTGGTAATCCCAACTAATCGGTCCACGTCTATTCCTACAATGTTTCGCCGCTTCTAACAAGTTTAACCGAGTAAATTGAATCATAGAATACAATAATAAATATTGAGTCATATTGAGCTAAAATATTTGTAAATCAAAACAATAATACGGCCATGTAATACTTGGATCAATACATTAGATATGCTAAAATAATTTATATAATATATGAAATATTCATAGATATTCATAAATTTTCTTTAAGCGCTTCCTGTATAAAATTTGCAGTTTATGTGTTAAAAATAAGAACAGCAAAAAAGAAACGGTTGCTTGACTTTTGAAATCTTTTTTTTTTAACTTTATAGTTTTTTGTTCCATTTTCTTAATAAACAACTTACACATACCATATTTTCAGTGTGAGATTCTTTTTCGATGAAAAACTACACTATGGTCCCATAACAATGAAAGAAAAGCCTTATTTAAAGGAAACAAATAATATATATTTTTTTATTTAATATATTTATTAATGATTCGTCATCATCATTTCGGGGTTAACAACGCGCCAGTGGAGTTTCTGGTGCTGCAGACGTTTATAGGCTACGGTATCTGCTTACCATCAGGCAGGCTGTATGCTTGATTGACACCTTAGTGGTACAAAAAAATCAAATTTTCCATCAAGTTGCAGAATCCATATTCAAAGATATACTGATGTGGCAGCTGTTCTATTGTCACAGTTATCTCGAAGTACCTTAAGTATAATTACAGTTAATGCTATAAAACCCATAAAATGAAACACTCGGAATTATTAAATCTACCCTGTTATTGAAAAAAAATAGATATTTTTTTTTACGTGACGAGATGGCGGGACGAGCAAAGCGTTCATCTGATAGTAAGTGATACGCTTGCCCATAACAACGTGGCGTTGGTTAAGATGGTGTACACAGCACCACATTACGCTTATCGCTTTTAGACAAAAGGTGTTAAATCTCGTTACCCCAGTAATTTCACTAGCATACAATATCATTTAATCCAGAACACGGTAATGTTTGCACACTACTGCTTGTCGACTGATATAGAAGCTGAGGAGAACTTTTTTTTTGACGCGAGGGATGTTTTCAAAAGATACTCTGCTTCTGGGGGGGAAGTCAGTGTTATGTTGGATATATACCCACTAAAAACCCCCTCGATGGTCATCCTCAGTGCATTGCGGAAAGCCTCGGGATCTCCTACGGAACTCTCTGCACTGCTGCTAAGCACATCCCGGTAATAGCTGTTGCTCTCCCCAGCATAAACAGTATGCTACGACAAAATACGAGACCACTTCATATTTATAGTCCGCCACGGGCTTACTTAATGGGCAGCGAGGGCCCCCACCCTCAAAGCCCGCGAACCCCAAAAGCCTTTCAGTCGCCTTCTACAACAGACAGGACTTACCTTAGTCCTATTCTTGGTAGGCCGAGACTACAGGGCTATCGGTATGCCTACCTACACAGTCTTCGGCAACAGAGACCTACAACTAGTGAACTTCTTGCCTGACTAAAGTTTTATTTTTTTAGATATTGAATTTAATATCGTATATTAATTATAAAGGATAACATAAATGGCATGCGGTCGAAAACTCCATTGCAAAGCTTTGATATTTGCGCGATACGAACACACTCCGTCAAACGAACTTGCTACAACAAAGGTACGCTGCGACCATTTTCCTGTAGTGTTGGATACAAACATATACATACATTCGAAAGGACTTAAAAGCTTTGAACATCAAAGCTAAAATTTATCAAGAGTAAATTAATATCGCAATAAATCGCCAGGAATGGTAATAAGAATAAACTTACGAACGCGATGAATACCAGTTCTTCCCATGGGCAATGAGAACTGACTTTAATTACATACTAAAATCTTACTAGTGGTGAGTCTCTGTTTCTGGAGACCGTTTAGGCAGCTCCTTTTGAAATCCATAAGTAGTAATTTTCAAATATATAATATCGAATTCAAATATATGTTATATATATAAAATATATACATATCAATACTGTGTTCCGTTTAGAAGCTAGTGAAATTACTGGAGTAACGAGACTTAACATCTTGTGTCGAGGCGACTAGCGTAATGAGGTAATATGTATACCATCTTAGCACCGCGTTGTTGTAGACAAGGGTATCACTTACCATCAAGTGAACGCTTGCTCGTTTCGTCATCATCATCATAATCATCAACCGTTTCTCCACTACTTGACAATAGGCCTTCCAATGTCTAAAAAATATATGTAAGATTTAAAGCCTTTTTATTTCTAAATACTCATTACTAAATAAACCTTTTTGTATAACAAAATTTATTACCGTTTAAATATTATCATGTGCTTTATATATATTTTTTCTTTTAAATTTATAATTTATTTATTTTTTACTGGAGCATAAAATAATTTTATTAGTTTTTGATTTGAAAAAAGTCGGTGAATCAATTAGAAAATGTTCGGTTTAAAAAGTTAATTAAAACTCAGAGGAAAGGCAAAACTTTATTAATTAATATTTGATCACAACTACATGGATTTAATTTTTTTTTATAGATTATAGGGAACCTTAAAATATTATGTAAACGTCAGGTACTCAATTTTCTTTCGTTTTGGATAGGATCCTTAAAATCTTTGGTTTTAACAGGATCGCACTACTGATACTTTCCAGAGGGAGCAACTAACACTATACAAAGGTTCTTGGTTCAATTACGTAGTGAAAAGACTTTTTTGACAGGATGATTATATGACCCTTATTTTTAATCTAGCACTGTAAAAGAATTATTTCTTTCCAATATATAAGATCTAGATAAATACACATGAGTTACATATGAGTTAAAGACAAAAGTATTATAAATTTTTTATGTTAGTACATATTCTATGACCGAGATTGCTAAATAATATATTGTTTTCAACAAACAGTTTATTATGCATCCCATTTTAGGCATTCATTCAACGAAAAAATGTTTCGCTTTGGTATAATGGTTCCGGTGATAAATTTCATCTCGTACAGAAAGCCACTTCCCTTAATTACTTGTAACATATTTTTCATTCAATAAAATATAACAAAATTTAATTATTTTATTACCGAAAACTTTGTTGTAAACAAAAAATATGGAGAGAAAAGTATTAAGTTAGGAATTTTACAATATACATACTGCAGCTACCATGTTAACGAGATCTAATACTTTATGTTTATGATTTTAAACAGAAAACAGGCCTACGAATATATACCGATAGTTTAAACGCGTTAAAAATATAAATTAGTTAGAAATAAGTTTATAATGAATTGTCAAAATATATGTACTATAGTAAATAAAAGAAATAAGTATATTTAAATTTGACTA
>DWLS01005366.1:0-12776 GCA_018246255.1 Pachliopta kotzebuea | reverse complement strand
AAATACGTTTGAAGCAAAATGTATAGGTAAATAACTAAATAAATAAATTTAAGATTATATAAACAGCACTAAATGAAGTAAGACAATAGCAATATATGTATAATACCTTCTATACAGATGATGAAAGCAAATACTTTGTGATTATTCCAACTTAAAATTAGATTACTTAAATAATAATGTATAATTTAAAAATATCTAATTAAGTATAGATACTGTATTAACAAAATAATTTGTTTGAGAGTAAATATCAGGTAGTATCATGTAACAGTTAATTTGGTCGAGTTTGCAAAGTTAATAGTTGTATAAGACTGATCAAAGTTTATTTCGCAAGTTAAACGGGAAGCTGTATCCATCAAGTAATGCAAATAGTAAAACAGCTAGATATTACTAGTAAAAACTACAATATTAAGCAATTGAACAGTAAATAGAGTTTGATTTGTATTAAGGTTTAAGTATTAATAATTATGTGGTATAAGAGGCTCCAAAGAACTCACGGGATTCAGACCAACCTCCCCTGCTTATAGCGCCGTGCTAATTAACAAACCCGGGTCTAGTTCCATACTAAACCGCATTGGGCCAGTATGGTGGGAGATGGCCCAAATTCCTCACTCTCAGTGGATGCCATTGTTCAGCATTAAACGTCTATAAACTGATGATGAAGAAGAATTATTAATAGTTGTACAGATGACTTGAATCTTTTAGAGCACGTATTTTATTGATTTATTTGAAAAAAGTTAGATTTGATTTTTGTTCTAAAAAAGGGTATATGTTAGATTTTGTGTTAAAATTTTATGAGTCAATTATTACTTCATTATCATCATCAGCCGATAGATGCTCACTGTGGACATAAGTCTCTCGAAAACATCTCCATTAAGATCGGTCCTGTACTGTTTGTGTCCAGTCGACTCCTGCAACCTTCACCAGGTCGACGGTCCACCTATTGATGGGCCTTCCAGCAACATGTTTACAAGTACGCAGCTGTCACTTTAGGACCTTACTGCCCCATCAGCCTTCAGTCCTTCAAGCGATGTTCCCTGCCCATTACCACATAAGTCTAGCAATCTTTACGGCTATGTCGGTGAGTTCAGTTCTTCTACGGATCTCCTCATTCCTGATAATATTATTTAAATATATTTATTATTCTAGAAGGATCTGGAATATAAATTAACATATTATTGTTCTAGATTATTCTTATCATTTTTTATATTATACAGTAATATATAATATTTATAAAATGGAAAATTAAAATACCTCTACAACAAACGCTGAAAGCTCTTGAGTAGGTATTTATCTCAATATATATACGATTAGAGAAATGGTAAAGGTTTTAGAGAGTTCAATGATCTGGTGAAAATGGTAACAGTGGGATATCCCAAAGACGTGATGCAATGATTTACAATTAAAGTAAAACCCATAAGTTGAATCGTCAATACCACCAATTTCTATTCTTAACAAATGTATTTGTATGCTATCATTTCTTTGAGGTCTTCCATCACTCTGAGCTCCTTTGATTCCGTATACGGAACCAATTAACATTTCAACCGAAGCTAAATCGCTATTAATCATGTTTACAACGACAATTATAGCTGGTCGCTTGTTAGTTCCAATATTTGCGGAGACAAAGGTTCGGAGATTCTATAGAACTGGGACAGGACCAGGTCGTCCGCTGACCTGAATGTAGCGCGACGCTTACAGTGTATTGGTTAGGCCGCCGATAACACCGTCATAAATTAATTGTAAGCAATTTTAAGAAAGTTTACTAGCATATAGTAATATTCACATATTTCTCGGTTTCAGATAATCAAGAGTAGTAAGATCTGATAGCGGAGACAGTCTATGTAGGTAAGGTAACTACCGTAGCTCTTATTACAGCCGACAAACATTACTGTGTCCCGGTTTGAAGGGTGCTGTATGCTTGTAAAATTACTTGGGGTAACGATACTTAACAACTTGTCACAAGGCGACGAAAGCCATGTTGTAATATGTATACCATCTTAACCAGGACCACGTGACCAGAATAAGGTTAATCAATTATAATCAAGTTAACACCTTGTTCGTATCGTATATTATAAATATCAAGTAATAAATTTAATGATGAACTTTAATGATAGCCATCATCTTTAACTCAATTGATAGACTTGGTTGTAGAACTTCTAAGTCGTATTTTCTCATGACTGAGGGTCATGGTCATCGTGTGTAGTGAACCACATGACGACTTTGCGAGTTATAACGGAGATGTGTTGGCATTGCCTTCTCCATTTTACATACTAGTCCGACCGCGGATGGTCATCACATAGATATATAGGTTCCTCACGATGTTCTCCTTCACCATCAGAGCACGTGATATTAGTTGGTGTTATACTAACTGCACGTAAACCCGGTGCCTCCGGAGTGGAAGGCCGGCGTTCAAATCACTAGGCTATCACTTGAAGAACTTAGGTCTGTGTATATATAATCTTAGGTTATATATTAAATTATATTATTTGAAGTATATTTTTTTATATCCAGTAGTAAGTTTATTTAGTACTAAATAAGTATATACTTAAATTAGTATATTAAATATATATAATAATTGCACCCAAACAGCACAAGATCGTATGTTGTGGAATACTTTACAAGAGACCTATGTCCAGTCATTCCCTTAGTCGGTGTGGGCCAAGGATCGTTTTCATTTTTATTTTGTACATTTCTTCTATCCTCTACCCATCCTTCATCCTGTCTCCTTCTCTCATTCTTCAATCTTTCATCCGTCTTTCTTTTTATTTATCTTTTTTTTCTTGTCATATATTCGTTTTATTCATTCATTGAGTTACGCCACTAGTCGTTTATTGAGTCTAACATTTTTTATATTTCCAATTTCAATTTCTCTTTATGTACCATTATTGCGAAGGCAATTATTCTTATAATTTTCTTCTACCTTATGTTTGTTTTTCTTTTACGTTTTATTTTTATTTATCGTGTTTTTTATAACTTTTTCACAAAACCTCAGTAGCAATTGAAGATTATAGTCATCACTTATCAGGGATAACGTTTATCGGTTGAAATAATAATGATGAAATATATAATAATTATTAATGATGTATGTATAAAGTTTGTGTGTATATTCGTTCCGGAGATCACTGCATCAAGCATGTTGTGTAAACTATTTAAAATGTTGAAAGCTCCCGAGAATCTAGTGCCGCTTTCCGCTGCAACGATATCGGCAATAAATTTCCACCCTAAACGAACATGTCCCGGCCAAGATCGGATGCTATACATCTCGGCTCCGAGCCGCTCGTCCGTTCCTAAATTTGCTTTGGAAACCGAAGCGCACACCCATTCCAAACAGAATCCTCGCCTGCTACTACGTTGCACATTTTGAACAACTAACTTTCATGTTTTCATTTATATATTCTTCAAACTTAACTCAACTAACAAGTGACTGAGTCAAAGGCTGTCGTCTCAAGTTTCAGACTCAAACGAATAGATATTTAAAAGAAATATTAATGACAGCGTTCACTGATGGTAGGTGATAAACTTTCCTAAGAAGAGCAAGGAGTCTCAAACAACAACTCATGTGACCAAAGCTAACCTCACCTACTCATGATACAGCCTACTAATCAACAAACGAGGCCCTAGCTCCCCATCAACCCACATTGGGCCCAAATTCGCTCTCTTTTGGAGAAGGCCTGTATCCAGCAGTGGACGTCTATCGGCTGATGATTATGATACTGGTTAAGAAGTTATATACACCACATTCCGCTCATCACATTGATAGATAAACTTTTAAATTTCGTTAATCCAGTAATTTTACTAGTTACATGTCACTTCAAACCGGAACTCAGTAATATCTACACAGTACTATTGTCAGAACAGCGGTGGTACCTAGTACTAGTAAATACCTTAAGGAGTATACTAAGAAATGTTTGTATATAATTATTACTGAAGTAAATAACATCCACTTTAGATTTATATATAATTTTTTTGAAAAATTCGTTTCTAACTTTAACCGACTTTAGTGCCGCTGGATTTATAAAGATATTACCTTAACTTAGAAGACACGTCACATAGATGTTTTCTGTACCGCAGCGATATTAAACTAATAAACTACAAACACGAGCAAACATTACGGAATTGGACTGTCTGTGTGGATGGAAACGTATTGAAATATACTTCTGGTCTTTTGGCCTGAAATTGGTTCAATTTTGGCGGAAGTTTGTATACCGTAACTATGGTATACAATAAAGGTATCTAATTTTTATACAAACAGTGCCTAGAGCCAATTACAGGGAAGCACAGTACGCTGTACGTATACTCACTGGTGGTAGGTCTTTGTTGCCGGACACAGTTTAGATTTAGATCTACCGCACTTCCTATTGTAGTATGCAAATATTACTGTGTTTCGGTTTGAAGGGTGCTGTATTCTGGTCAAATTATTGAAGTAATAAGACTTGACACTACGTCTCAAGGCGAAACTAAAAAGATGTACTTAAAATAAAAACGTTGGTACTACGTAGTATATTAATCATACTAGTCATAACTAGATAAGCAATGATGACAAGCTATAAAAGGTTTGTATGATAAAAAAAATTAAATTGAGGAAGTAGGACTTCAGCAATAATGTAAGTAATATTTTAGAAGATATACTGAAAAAAAAAACACAGTTTCAATACTAAATATTAACGAAATCAAAGACAATACTTTTCATTACCATATTAAGCTAATAATTTCTCTTTCCACCATTGACTAAACAATTTAAATTTAAGTCATATCCAATGAAATATGTTATGAAATTTGGTAACAAAATAACGGATATTAAATGTCAAAACATCGTTATCGTTATTTTAGATAATTTACTAAATTATAACAACATACGAGTAAAGAAATAAAATTTTTAATCGGTTGTAAAGTTGAGACGTTAAGTTACGATTTGGTCGGCTACATTATTCTTGTAGCAGGTGCTTGGGATTAGTTTTCTTAATAACGGCTACCTAAATCCACTTCTTTTTCCACCAAAGTACACATAAAATCCTTGCGTATAGTTTTTAGTTTACCAACGTAATAAAAAAAGAAGTGTACCCTATTTCTTGCAAAGAGTTTCTCTAACCCTCTTCACATTCGAAATCCCTTAAAGTTACTAATGAAGTAATAATTCTAGGTTTCTGTATAAACACTACCAAGACTCTCACCATTACTTTTTAAAGAGAGTTATGTTCAGTTACTTATTTCTTCTAAGACTTGACAAGACAAACAAGGCGTTCACCTGTTTGTAAGTGATATGCTTTCCCATAACATGATGCTAAGTAAAATGGTATACACAGCACCGCATTGTGTTCATCGCCTTGAGACGTAAGATGTTGTCTCGTTACCTCAATAATTTCACTAGCATACAGCACCCTTCAAACTGGAACACAGTAATGTTCGCATAGTACTGTTTGTCAGCTGCAATAGGAGCTGCTGTGATCTCTATCAGCAGTAGAATAACCGAAGGTCGGATTAATTCTCTCTCCTTCTCTATTTAATGATAATTAGCAACTAATGATGATAATCAAGAGATGAAAGAGAGATTGACTTTATAACAAATACAGTAACTCTTTTTTACATTGACTTTCTCTATCTGAAATAGATAAAAAAGGTATCCGTTTAAAAAAAACACCAACAAGTTAAAAGCTTTCAGTCCTATAAATTCCTTTAAAACTTATCCCCCGCACCTGGGAACAAGAAATATGTAGTTCGATACTACATTATTCTTTGTTGTTACTGTTAGTGTAATGAAATAGAAAACTTAACGGAGATATGTTTGAACTTAAGTACATATTCGTTATTTATTTAATAATAAATAGATTGTATATTATGTTATGTAAACTTAAAAAGTTATACGAAAGACCGCGTTTAATGTTCCGTTGTTACAATCTCCTTTACAAAATATTGTACTGTGTATTTAGCAAAAATAAATAAATAATAAGTAATAAAATTACTACTGTTAATGGTTCAGTTAAAAATACGTAGATTGGAAAATAAAACCGTTTCGCGCAGTTAAAACAATTAAACAGTAATCAGTTAACTGGTAGGTATCGAATTGTTTTACAAGCTGTAGACATGAAAACATTGCGAATGGTTTCAGGTTTTCTTCTCCTAATGAAAGATTATTAAATTCCTATAAACAGTTATACGGTTTGTTAAAGGATGATGAAAATCATTTTAATGATGTCGAGGAGATTTTCGTATTTCTATGTCTACTAATAAACATCTAAGCTGATGATGATCATAAAGAAATAATCATATAGCCACGGAAATATATGTTCCCCTTTATTAGTTACATAATTTTAAATATATATAAGAGCTGCAAAAGAACCACACAGATTTATATGTATAAATACTTATTGGTTATCCATAAATAATTAAAAAATTACATTTATCATAGAAAGATTATGAGTTAGTTTATTTACTACACTATACTGTAGTTCATCATCTATATATAATTGTATGATAAATCAATTTAGGATTTAAATTCTATGTATATTTTGTTTGAGTTTATTTCATAACTTTTTTTTAATAAGAATTATCTTTTATTTATCTATTTATGTAAAAACTTTATTTTCGTACAAAGAGGTAGAGAAAGGAGGAGTTAATACCAATATTAAAGACCCAAGAGAACCAAGATTGATTGAAAGAAGAACTTTAAAACCAGGAGCTAGTTTAAAGATCATGTTCAATCAACGTGGAACTTAATGCTGAAACAAGTACAACTTTTAGAATTTTATGGAAAACATGCAAAATTGAATACGTCTTTTGTATGGTCGGTTAAAAAATAAAAGAAATCTCTAAGTTCACTAAGATTTAATTCGGTAGAAGCAATTGAATGCGTCCGGATCGTTAAGCTGAGCTCGCGGCGGCTGATTGTCACAACAAGGCTATAAATTGCTAACGTCCAGCGCTTCCTGGGGACTCCGGGATGTCCTCGAGTTAACACTGTGTAACCATTCAATTGCCGCACACCCATCCATTTCGATTTAACAGCAATTTGAAAAAGATACATTGAATATATACCAACATATTTTCACTTCTAAATAACACTGGAGAAATAAACAAAAGTAATGTTTGTCGATTACAATAGCATCTGCGGCGGTACTTACCTAAACAGTCTCCAGCAATAGAGACTTATCACCAGTATAATTATAAGTATTACTAAAAGTTTTTATTGAAATAGCAACTGCAGTTTGTTTTTAGTTAGGTATGTGTGTGTTATTCCATTAATACTGCAGTTCAAACAACTTAACGTCGCTGAATAACAAAGCACAGCCAGCGCTGCCGTCGTAAGGGAGACTTCAATGAGGTAAATTGGCAGACGAGCAGTGCTTTGCAAATGCCCACAACGGATAATGGTGCGAGTTAAAAGTTTTCAGCTTTTAAAATACTATACATTTAAAATTCATATGAAAACAAAATTTCAACATACTAGATTTTATAAAGAAAAATGTTAGAAATGAAAAATGATGTTAGTAAATAAGATAACTTACAAAGGATAATTGCAATCAGAAAAACGCATGAGTCATCTTATTATCCGGGTATCTACTACTTATAAGATTATAACGTACCGGAATGGCCCATGCGCCAATTTTCATGCTTTGAACACAAAGGTTATGAGTTTGATTCTCGTACAAATTTTTCTTTTTAACTTCTCTCTCCCCAAAGTCCTCAGTTTTAATTTTGAATTTTCATATCTCCTTAACCGAAATAGCTATAGACTTTTTATTTCGGATTACTCATTCCTTATCCTCTACTCCATTTCATACTGGAAGAGTATCCGACTCTTCCAGTTTAAAAGTTTCAATCGATAAAGTGTTTTAAAGTCGAATCAGTATCCTTTACGCTAAAGTTAAGCCTTAACTTTAAGGTCAAAGAGTATGTAACTGAGCGCATCAGTCTCTGGGACGCTACATATGTATATATACGTATCTAATCGATTAAGTCTCCCCCTTCTCTTCCTACTCATATTTCTGTCCATCTCTTCGACTCCCCGTCATCCTATTCCTATTACTTTTTCTTCTCTACTATAGTCTGCTTGTAGTTTTAGCTTACGAAATCCGGATCCGCGAACCCCGAAACCGAGGAAGCTTTCTCGGCCAAAAATTTGACTGCAATTTCGTCATATTAATAATTTAATACGCTGATGCAATCAGATAATAGAGTCTAATAATGAATATAGTAACAAAAATAAGACAGTAAAAAATGCACTTGAAGAAAATGCTATACCACATATACCATATCTGCAGACTGCCGAAATATCATTGGATAAAGTAAGGGTGGAGTGTAAGTGTTTTGGTGGTCCAGCCGCTGCAGCTGCAACTTGCACCACAACAAAAGCGCAATAGAGGAAGACTGTAAGCTGTCAGGCGCCACCGGAAATTATGCGGGCCGAGGGGGCATGAATCAACAGTTATTAGGTTGCAGTGCATTCAACGGCAAACAAGATAAAGCAAATAACAATAAAGCAAAGAAACTGTATAACAATTCACTGCCATATTATATAACAACTAAATTAAAATTAAATTTATTTTCTTACTGCACAGTACACTATTACCTTATTGCATCAGTGTAAAGGAGACTGATTCGACTTTAAAACACTTTAACGATTGAAACTTTAAAAACGGAAGAGCTGGATGCTCTTTCAGGATAAAATAGAGTAGAGGATAAGGAGCCGAGAAATCCTTAACAAAAAATTTATAACTCTTCCGGTTAAGGAGATATGAAAGGTCAAAGTTAACACCGGAATAGTAGAGGAAAAAGTAATACTTCAGAGAATCGAACTTTCGACTTCAAAGCATGAAAATTTGCTTACTTGTGGTAGGTCATAGTTTTTTTTATATTTACAGCCATTTCATACATGGCTTAAATCACGTGATATTAGTTGTTATACTAACTGCACATAAATTGAAAAATTGCAGGCCAGATTCGAACCCGGTACCTTCAGAGTGGAAGGTCACAGTTGCCAGAGACCGTCTCGGTAGACACCACCGGAGTTCCTATTTCTACCGCCAAATAGGGTAAATGTTACTGAATTCCGGTTTGAAGGGTGCCGTAAGCTAGTGTAATTACTATTATAACGATACATTATTTCTCAAGATCGAAATGTGGTGCTGTATTATGCATTTTAACAAAGGGAAAGGGTATCATTTACCATCACGAAAACGCCTTACTCGTCTCGTTGTCTCAGATCCTAGATCTTTGGGTGAGGCCTATGTCCAGCAGTAGGCGTTTATTGACTGATGATGATTTCATAAGTCAACAAAGACCCGGATATTAAGACCAGGCATGAGTCGTATTTCTAACTTATTTTGTTTTTAATTATGCTTTACCTTAATAGACTGAGACTGCAACTACTAAGTCCTTCAACAAGTTAAGCTCCAATTCCTGTTACATGATAGTAATTATTTATTATAGCAGAAATTGCTTGTAAACGCTTCATACTGTCCACATCTCGTTTATGTAGTAAAGAATTTAATATACAGAAATTGAACATGTAACTAACAGGTGCAAACAGCGCGTGTGTTTGAATAATCGAATTATCCGAACAGGCGTGTACGAATGTTAATCAGTGAGTCCAGCTGTTGCTGCAGCCTTTGCATCTATAATATAGTGAAAACTGAAACAATCAATATACGAAATCGTACTATAGAGGGCTATGAGATCCCATATAACAACCCACGGGATCAAAGCCAACCTCACCTGCTCGTGATGCAGCCTGCTTAACAACAAACGAGGCTCTAGCTCCCCACCAACTCGCACTGGGCCAGTGTGTTTATTCTACCTTTAAACGAAGTGTATAAATAAACATAAAATCCAGGTCTAAGAAATGCTGTTTCTCTCACCGTCTATTTAGGTACCAACTTTTGGTCCCACTTCCGGTAGGCCAGTTATACCGGAAGTACATATAAATAGTAATTTTATACAGAGAACTTATTTATATAAGAATAACGTCAAAAATATGCATAGTTATAGTACTAAGTGATTTTCGGCAACACTTGGCCGATTGGAACCGGATATGGCTAAGAACCATATCCGTGCCAACCTCAATATGCCAAGTTTAAATTTGGTCGGCCTTACTGTTTGGCCAGGGCGCGACTACAAGTAAATTTGGACACACACACAAAACTAAATCATAGTCAATGCAAAATTGACCATAAAAATATATATCCGCTGCTGATAATACATATAATTCCCGTAAACACTTATTTAAATTCAATTTCCGTCTATTTCAAATAACGTTATTAATAAACAAAGGACGTCCGTCAAAATGAAGCTGTATTCGGGAAATTAATTGTTCACATTTCCAACTGAGAACAGAATATTGTTTAGGTCATAAATAGAGAGCTTTTGATATATACGATGCATTGGTTATTAAATCTTGCAACCGGTGAAACGATTGTTGTATATATAACTACTATACATATATTGGTATATAACAAACCGTGTCTGTATGAAACAAAACGTAACTGATACATTATTCTTTTAACAATAGATCTTTATAAAGATCCAGAACATCATCATCAGCCGATATACACCTGCTGGAAATTGACTTTCCCCAAAGATGTTCACTGATCGGTCCTGAGCTATCTGACCTTTGACCTTCACCAGACCGTCAGTCCAACTAGTGGAAGGTCTTCCAGCACTACGTTTACTGGTACATTTCCACCACTCAAGGACCTTAATTAATTCATGATGATTCAGATCATTATTGATATTAATTCATTAGTTTCTTCTCTCTTTAAATGCGTGAAGTATCGTTGCTATTATAAAGAAATTACGAAGAAATCATCACTTATGTAAATAATAATAATTGAATAGTTTAAAAAGTCTTTGCATTTTTCGTTCACTAGAAATTGAAATTGTGGTTAAGTCATAACGCGTATTTAAAGTTGAGAAATGTCAAATCGTTTTATGGCGTATTCGCTATAGCTTTATTCACTGAATAATTTTATTAATTTTATATCGTAATTTTATTATCCTTGTTATTATCAGATTATTAGAATGTGCCAGAATGGGTTAGAGGCTAATATTCAAGCTTTGAACGCAATGTTCATAAGTTCAATTTTCAGTGAAATTTTTCTTCAATGTTTTTTGCGTCTGCCTTCTTTAGTGCTAACTTTGACCTTTCATATCTCCTTAATCGGAAGAGCTATAGACTTCTTATTTCGTATCACTCGTCTCTATGTTCTATACTTCATTTTAACCCAAAAGAGTATTCATGTAGCTCTTCCGTTTTTAAAGGTATAAGGGTTAAGGTGTATTTAAGTCAGCGGTAAAAGAGACTGATGCGATTTGAAAAGCAATATTTAATTACTTTTTTTATTTCATAAAGCTTTCTTTTTAATGTTTGAGTTCATAGATTTTAGGCTAGCTTCTGATGCATACAAATCAATTCTAACGGTCCCAGTGTAATGCTTACCACTGTAATAGAGACTGAATTCAATGGGCCAAATTGCGGGAACTGTGGAGCACTGCAAATGGTCAACCCAACAGAGGTGCAAGCGATGCGCTTAGCGATATTAAAACCTATTGAAATATATTAAGAATCCCAGATAATATATATAATAAATTAATAGAAGAGAAGATTTTTTATCTGCCTTAAATTTAATATGAACCCTTAAACTAGTTTCAAGTAACTACGACAAGTGATAGAATGTAGCTTTGGCGTGGTCATATAAGAATTCCGTCACTACTGTGATATCAAATAGTAATTCCTGTCACAGAGAGGGATAATCTTACTTTATATTCACTTCAGCTATAACTTTTTTTTATTTCATGAGTTGAGACGAATAAGGTATTCACCTGATGATAAGTGATACCAATAACAACGTTCGCTGGTTAAGACGGTATACACATTACCTCATTGCGCTCGTTCCTTCGAGACGTAAGGTGTTAACTCTCATTACCCCAGTAATTTCACTAGTATACAGCACACTTAAAACCGAAATACTGTAATAGGTTGAAATAGGAGCTGCGGAGGTAGCTACCTAGACGATCTCCAGCAACGGAGATCTACCGCCAGTAAAACACTTCCGCTATAACTTGTATTTAACTACTTAAAGCGGATGTTAGAAAAGTACCATAAATCTAAAACAGAATTAAAACTGCACTTAAATTTTTCTATAAAAACAAATACATCTTTAAATATTTTTGTAAATATACATTTGTTGTATTATTCTTGATGATATAATCTCCAAACATTTTAACATTATCGCCAAAACAGCAGTTTTAATAAACCAGTCTACTTGTTAAGTTATAAAAATTCATCGCGTCGAAAAAGTAATCCTCTCAGGAAGCGGGCCCTCTTTAAAATTATTAATAAAACGAAACACAAACCCCTCACGGATTTTTAAAAATTTCAAAGCCCAAACTTGGGCCAGATGATTGGGAAGCACCGGAAGATCGTAAGCTGCCGGGCGCCACCGGAAATTACGCAGTGAGCGGCGGTATGAATCAACTGCGATGTTTATGGCATTATCCTGGAGTCGACCGAGAAGTTTTTATTTATTAAAAAAAACTCTTAAAAATTAAATTAACTAAACGCTGTGTCTGTGTAACGCCGTTACTCTCACTGTCAATTTTGCAATATATCTATATTAGATCTGTAATGATTTTAAATATTGTTAAACCAACATATAAAATAACATGAGTTATTGTATATTTATTTGACAGTATCAATTATAAAAGATTTGCACTTGACTATTGTCGTTCCGTAAACGTGTAATCGATATATGAAATATTTGTACAATATTTTCTAAGAATTGTTA
>DWLS01005365.1:0-12777 GCA_018246255.1 Pachliopta kotzebuea | reverse complement strand
CCCCCCCCCCCGGGGGGGCCCCGGGCCCCCCCCCCCCAATCCCCCCCCCCCCCCCCGGGGGGGGGGGGCCCCCCCCCCCCCCCCCCCCCCCCCTTTAAAAAAAAAAAAAAAAAAAAAAAAAAAAAAAACTATTTGACGGTAATAATAGGAGCTGCGGTGGTCCTTACATAGACGGTTTTCGGCAACAAAGACCACAAGAGAATTCATTATTCAATACTAGTAGTAAATTATACCACAGCGGATTAAAGAGAATACAAATTGGAATTAAGTATGCTGTTTATGAAAATTGGAAGCAAATTTTTATTAAAATTATAGAACAGAGAGTTTATGCTCGCATTATTGTATTAATAACGTTTCATTCGATTAGGACATAATGTAGAACGTCTCCGTAACTCCGACCAATTTGCGAAATAGGCCTCTTTGACGGAAATTCTGGTTTCGACTTACACATGCGACCTACTTTGTTGCGCTCTCCTTTGTTTTTGCACTGTATACAAATTGATATGCCGTAGATCAGTGAACTCAACTCTTTTGCATTTTATAAGAGACAAACAAATGTGAGTAATGACGTAATACAGCCTAACGAGCTATTTTTGTAAATGCTTCGTAACGAAATGATTTAACTTTCGGTCCGTATACATAAATACATTGTTTCTATAAATATAATATGTTAATAGTTGTGGTTTCATCATATACACTGTTTGTGTATATATACATAAAATACTTGGTGATTGTCATAGATAGTTTCCAATAGAATCTTCGTAACACTTCTACTTGTGTAATACAAAAAGTTCTATCTCAAGTCCCCCTTTTAAAGTTAAATCAAAAATAAATTTTATTACTATACCAGAACATTCATTTGAGATTGCCCTGTTTTTGCCCATATGCGCATAAACTATGCGTTAGCTATTTTAAATCCATTTACTAGCAAAGAGGCTTTCCAGCTTAGTTAGTTCTAACGAATGTAAGTACTAACACTTTCATTGACAACACGGCGTCTCTTAATACTACTTAGTTTGTAGTCATTTTATTTTTTACTTTTGATAATTTAATTTGCTTACAATAAATGAACAGACAGAATCGAAACTAAGTATTGATATATACATATTAAAATTTATTTAAATTTTTCCATTCATATTCGGTATTTAAAAAGACAATTTTTTGTTATATTATCAAAAAGATTAGACTGTGTAGTTAGTTAGTTGTGAGTTATGAGCAAGGCGTTCATTTGATGGTAAGTAATACGCTTGCCCATAGCAACGTGGCGCTGGTTAACACACAGCACCACATTGCGCAAGTGGTATTGGGACATAAGGTGCTAAGCCTTGATACCCCAGTAATTTCAATAGCATACCGCACCTATTAAACAGGAACAAAGTAATCTTTGCACATTACTATTTGGCGGTAGAAATGGGAATTGTGGCAGTACCTACCTATACAGTCTCCGGCAACGGACTCCGTCTACCATCAGTAGACTTTGACTGACTGACTTTGGTTTTCTAGTCTCCATATTGTAAATTTTCTGTCGTAGTATTGCTGTATTTCGTTAGTCATGATGAGGCTAGTATACTTTTGTCGGCCTCAAAAATAGTTCACTCTCTCTTTAATCAAAAAACCTGTAGATCGATTAATTTTTGATATTTTGATTGGTTAATATTTTTATTATAAATTTCATTATAAGTTTTTATATCAAATAAAAAGGTTTTCGTCTTCATGCAGTAATTAATTTTCAATGCGCTAAACATTTCCACAAACACAATTTAAAAATGGAATCGGAATTCCGCGTCGATTCGAATTTCGAATTAAATTATCTTAAAGGCAGAGTTTCACGTTTTACAATCCGCCATAAGTCTTCTACAGTTTTCTTATACACAAATAAACTTAATTCAAGCAAATCCTTTAAAGGAGGATAACAGATAGTCAATATTTAGTTAATGCATAAGTTTTTTTTTTAATATTCTTGCAGTGAATTCAAATTATACGAGCATTTCTCAGTCCAAAAGGCGTATAACTCGCATAGATTGTCCGCACACAAAAGGCGAGCGGGCGCATTGTTATGATTCAATTTGCTAGAAGGAGCTATGGCGGAGAGGGCGCGGCGTGCAATGACATCTTAATTGCTTTCAAGTAATTACCGACTTACCGAATAGGTATTTTAGACTGTTGTTAGTTAATAAAAAGGTCAATTCGTATTATAAGCTGATACCCGACTGCAGAATATGACCTCAATCAAAGATTTACAAACATATCGTTCCTGTTTTGCGCGTCTCCGACGGTTTCCAGCAACCTATATCAAATCTTCGGTATCTTTGTAGAGATCTTTTCCATCCTACCACCGGTAGGCTGCTACCATTCGAGGACTTTGCTGTCCCATTGCCCGACAGTTTTTCGAACAAATATATTTCCCATTGCCACATGTGTCTGCATTCATTAGGACTACGTCGGTGATATTTAGTTCTTCAATGGATCTCTTCATATAAACAAATTAATACACATTATTTATAATTTTTCTCTAGTAAATGTTATTAAAAATATATAATTAGAACCTTGCAGCGTTAGCACAAAATTTTGTAACATTCGACAAGAATGTCAATAGTAGATAAAAGTATTCGTGTGTTATTATTTTTTTATATCTATTATTTCACTAAGGTCTTAGTTTAACATTATTTCGAAGGTATCCATTATATTTTCGCTGTAACTTATAATTAACACAGTGGAAATATAGGCCCTTGTGCCTTTTTTAATCACTTAAAACTTACTAAAGAAATCGATACTTAACCTAAGGTCGTAACTTGCCGCGCCTTTTGTGTTTCACGTTGTGTTCATTGATGGTGACGTATACGAGGCGAGGGGAATTCCCTTATACAGTGAACTATTATATGTCGATGTACAGTCAACGACACGAAAAAGGAGAATTTGTGACCCTCTTAACTCTAGCATATTAAGTAATTAACTGGTCAAGTACTAAGTTGATTGTTACATATAAACATTTTTTTTATATAAAATTTATTTACTTCACTATTACGACGTCATGACCGCACCTTTAAGTAGATCGATCTAATCTACGTGTAATTGAATATTTGTTTACATAAAATTTACGGCAATTAAACATTCACTTAGATTAAAGTACTGTTTCTCATGTTATGGATAACAATTCAATGTTTGTAACGAATTCACCTCCCGTCATGCGATTGCGTGATCGTCGTTCGCATAGGTTGATTTTAGTGAACTTGTTTTAAGAGGTAGAAATAAAATCGTTTAAATATACTAATATTATCTTCCTTAAAAACATCATTATTATAAGGCACCTATACATTTTGATGTAAATAAATATTTATTATCTCCACTTGACCTCAGCTTCACATGGTGTTAATTAAAACACAAACTGTTTAATCTAATATTATAACAAGTGTAGTGTTTTGTTGTTAACAAAACACTGCACCTGTTATAATATTAGATTCACAATAAGCATCCAACATCCAATCAAAATATTTATAAGTGTAATAATTCTGTTAGCTTCAATATGGTCATTAATTTTAAAATAATATGAATTGAATACTATAAACTTAATTAAACTTTTTGATTTGAACTTTCAAGTCTTATACAATACTATATTAGTTCTTATTATACAATATTAACAATAAGATATATACATTGTCGATAAATGTATGAAATAAAAAACACTCAAATTATATTAAATAGTTATCAACACGTTTAAAAGTAAAAAATTACTAAGAATGCTTTAACATACTTTTGGGTACAATTGATTTTATTTTAAATCTACCTACAATTATATATACAAACAGTTTGTTAGTGGGAAATTGTTATTTTATAAAACCAGTAACAAAGTGAATAAATTCTGGTTTTGTAAAGCCTGCGATTTTTGGTACGATTATGTCATCCTAAATTTATGTAGATGTCTATGCCGATATGAAATGAAACACAAAACGGAACACATTTTTTTTGCATTTCTCTTTACTAACTAAAATTTGTTATTGTATGATTTTTTAAAAGGAAATGTCTAATTATATTTTCTCTCCTGTATAACTTTTTAGAAGAGAGTAACAGAATGTAAATAAAAACAAAACAATAATGTAAGTAATTTTTTAAACTCTGGGGATTTTATTATCTTCCTTCCTTCCTGACTTGACTTGACTTCCTTTATTTCTTAATCCTTTGCTAAAATTTTAAATTTTTTTCTTTATTCATTTAATTTATCTTTTTGTATATATATGTAGTAGTTTCATTCATACTAAATATCCTCATTAAAATTTCTTTAATTATGTCGACCTTAATTAGTAAATTATAGTATAAAGTATTAAATAATCGCAGTAGTATTTACTATACTTTGTAGCTAGTTACAATGAAGGTAGTATCATAAACACATTTGTTTAAAAAAAACATAAAACTATTAACTTTATAGTCCTAAGTATAACGTTTTCGTAGATAAGTAATCTTAGTTAATTTAAACTATTATATTAACATAATTAGGAGGTGATCAGGGTTGTATAGGAAAAGTGCGTCGTTCCGACTATTTGGCGGATTTTAGTAGATAGAAGTCTTGCCGAAGATTTTTTTAAATCTCGTCCCGTAAAGATATTTTATTTTCGACTTTCTTACATAAAAAGCTAAGCTCTAAAATATCATATATTTTATATTACAAAAGTCTCTCCAAAATCGGTCCAACCATTTCGTAGGTTACTCATAACATTTAAACAGATATACAAGAAAACATTGTTTAAATTTTTTACTTAATATTTCTAATAGTTTAATCATTAAGAAGAATTTTATTTTTCACAATTTTATTATGTTTCATTCATATCGATCGTAACTAAAACGCAGAAATTCCTTTGAAACAAGTCATGCCAATACTGAAATATCGTGTATGCCAGTTTGTGTTTCAAACTACATGAAACAGGCGAATTTATTTCGAGAATATTTCAACTTTAAACTGAAAAACTCGTAAAAGATTTAGTGAGCGAGTTAACGTTTATCCAAAAAAAAAATTAAGTATCGAGTATAACTTTTCCATGTTTTTTTGATATTCGGAGACGGAAATTATAACTTCCTTCGTATGTTCACCTTTTAAATTTATAATTTACTTTGAAATCTTTAAATAATTACATTTTGCAAATACACGTACAGGAATTTATAAGTCAGATAATAAAATATGGGCTTGTGTTACCACCGGATATTAAATGCATATGAATTGCATCTCGGCCCTAACTAGCCTTCACTAGAAAATAAGTCATTTCAAATTGTATTGGACCTTTCATTATCTTAAAACTTTTTTAATGTTTGTACAAATTTTTTATATTATTATATTACACTACTAAATAAGCTCTAACTTTTACCACATGCATTTGTTTGAAGTTGATGTAAATACTAGAATATTGTCAGTTTGTAGTTTTTTACGTAAATATATACGGATATGCCCTCCTCATACAGTTTACATCCGTAAAGACGCGCGTCTACGTGTCTACGAAAGCTGAGACTCTACGAAAGCTAGGGCAATACTAATTGTGCTAGTAAACCAATTGATAATTAAATCTGTACCTATTTAAAATATTCGATAAATCGATTATTCGTATGTTAAGTAATTCATTGTTATTTGTATTTAATTATTGCGCATGAATAATTAATAGTAAATTACAAAGAAATTGTTTATAATACATAATACACATTTAATTATAATAAACGTTTAACAATTTCATATTTAACATGTTATTAAATTCTGTATTCACTTTTAAGACAGAGAGGCAGAGTTCCTTCAATGCCGTTTCGGTTTGTTCCAAATAACAAGATATTTAAATTTATGGTCCGTTTACAGCTACACGCATAAATCTAAAGGACAGGCGATCAACAGAACAGCACCTCTCGAACAACCGATAATGGTGTTCAGTCGCCTACACAAAAATGTAGTGACAATTTCTTCAACAGAGTCAAGATGACGAGACTGGCGCGTGACGTCACACGAGCGGCACTCTGCGGCTGCGGCTATCGATCCGATAAAATCGTCACGTCTCACTCTCACCTCTAACTCTACATTCTTTCGTCTCCTTCCCTCTTACAGGTTAAAGTCTAACTGAAAAGCTGCGTTCCGAAATACGCTACTAATATTTATTTTAACGCAACCGCCCGGGCTCGGGCCGAGCACGTGGCGTACACGAAACGCGAACCGGCCCTACAAATACACTATAGTATGATTCATTCCATTATATTATTATAAAAATTTAAAGATTTCTTATATATTCGAGAATATTACAGATTTAATAAAACATTTTTTTACGAATTTAACGAGTTTAATTAATAGTTTTTTTATTTATTTTATTATCATGACGTCTCAGCCGCTTTGCAGCGGCCGTAGTCAAGGGGTACATCTCCCTATAAAATAATTAGGAACAAATAAACGCGAAAATCTGTAAAAAAATGTTTTATTATAAATAGCGAAATTGAGTTTGATGAACTACTGAAGTATTAATCTATGAAAATTCTATCAAAACTCAAATGAACCCGATAATTTTTCATTGAGAATTATTGAAGTACTTTCTGTTATATTTAGCAACTCGCACTTGGCTGGGGTAGTGAATAAAATGGCCTTGACTCTTTACTTGTGAAAGAAGACCCCGAATCCCCACAGTGGGATCATTAAACTATTTAGTATTATTATTCAATTATATCACATTTATGCCATTATATTTATCAGTGTAAATATTTTTTCCTCATTAATATTATACTTGGTTTTAAACTATCATGAAACTGACTATAATTACATACTATAATGAATTAAATAAAATAAAAAGAATTTTAAAATGTAGAATGTAGTTATAATAAATGTCTGTTTAAAATACAAATTATTAATACTTTAACAGTGTTGGTAACTATCAAATTATGAGCTCTGATAATTGTTTAAATTAATTTTAATGTATGTTAGTGAAAAACGTTTCTATATTAACGCTTTTGTACGATAGATTAAACTTGGTAACTGCACCAAAGATTTTAAACGTACGGGAAGATGAGAAATATTTATTATTTGTTAAATGAAACATTTCTATTTCAAATTTTTAAAAATTATGGTCGTGTTACTGAGGGCGAGACGCCGGGGAATCAATTACATCTAGAGTAACTACACACCTCAGTCTCGACGGTCGGCCGTCGATACTACGTATTGTTTGCAGTCAATGAAACGTAGTAACTAACATTGGATGAAATTCAGTAAATATAAAATATAGCATCACAACAACACTACCATACAGACAGAGCCTTTACCAAATAATAACTATATTTTAATTGACAGATATAATGCATTAATTCAACATGAGATAGAGTACATTTGTGTCTGAGCTTGTATATTTCATATTGAATTTATTATTGGAACAAACATCAATCATTTCTGATCATTTCTGATCTATTTAACCAACAACGGAGAATAGCTTCTCGTTTTTTATTCAACGTAACGACGAGATGGGCAGTTTAAAAATACTTGATATACATTACTAATAACTATGAAAATATTAGACTACAAACTGTCAAAAACATTTTAATGAAAGCGAATCCCTTTATGTGATGAGAACTTTACGATGAATAGGAATAAGGTAACACCGTCGTAAAAGGCGTCTTAGATCGTCTTTGATGGTAGTGGCCCTCATCTTTTACTAAACGAGCTTGATGAAGACGGCAAATTCGGTGTAAACTCATGTATGTTGTAAAGCATTGTGTGTGGAAGAGAGATATGCCTTCCTAGTCTTCCGCATTATAAAAAGGATTCTAGTCTTTAGAAGAAAGAGTTGCATTTTTGAAATATCGTTATCATGACTTCACTATTCCATTGCCATATATAGGCCATCCTTAATCACCTTCACCGAATGTGGTCATCAGTTTTTCACACCGACTTCTGATCGCTTTTATCATACATAGATTCGTTTAGTGAGGGGGCTTTTAGAATTTATAATTTCGGTATTTTATGTTACCCTAAATTTGTTGTAAAACTCAACTAATATTAGCTATGGCTAAAGATTTAAAGTCGAGTATCTTACTTACGAGTCAGTTGCTTGGAAGCGTAATCTAATTTAAAGCAGGCTTGAGCCTGACTCCAACGGCTCCATAAAATGCAAGTTGCATTGCAAAATTTTACACTTTTGGCACATCATTATAAGCTAACTTACTTGGAAAACTACTACAACATAAATATGTAATTTATTCTCAAATTGATTTTTGATTGATCCTGTTCAATTGGATGGAGTTAGAATGTTACGCCATAACAGCCACTACACTACATCCATGTTTAACACCAAGTCAAAATTTCGGCGGTAGTCTATACTTGTTTTAATAAATTTGTTTCTAAAACACATCTTTTTGAGATCTTGATAACATATCGTTTTTTTTTTAATCAGTGCTCCTGGTTATGTGGGGCCGAAGTTTTAAAGTATCTATTTTCTACCTTTTATTTTAACATCTTAATTTATTATATACATTCTCTTTAATATCTTTCAAACCTTCTTTTCTTTCATACCGTATTTTCTTTACATTTCTGTTCTTCTTACATGTATCACCCCTCAGACTTCTGTATCTTTACAATATCACTTTTTCTGTTTTTTATCTATAATTTCTGTTATACACCAAATTCGCATTATCAGTTTTCACTTCAATTCATAATTCTTTGTTTTTACCCATTTACATTTAATTTCGGTCACTGATCATGCTATATTAGAGACATTTGAAAAATTTAAACGAAACGAGAAAGATAAGAGTTTTATCACTTAATTGAATAACGATGGATCTTGAATCTCAGTTTGATCAAAGATAAAATCGCTCGCTACCGGCGCAGCTCTTACAATATCGCTGACGGCTGAACGGCGGTCATTTTTTAAGGGAAATTGCTCCATATCCGATACTCGGTTCGATGTGTCGCCACGATACCTGCTCGTTGTATTGCAGCATACCTGAGTTGGAGTAACGAATAAAAGCAAAATTATTACGAAGAAAAAAATTACTTTTCATTTATAAATGCTATTAAAATATTATCGTTTTTATGAAGCTCTAATTATGGCTAAGTGTGACGTGTCTCCAATCAATACAATTCAAAGATTTGAACCCCGTGAGTTGTTGTCGGAGAAATATCTTGGTAACCACGCGACTTTTGTCAACCTCCATTTATTTATTATGATTTTAGTGTCCTTGCCTAACATATGTATTTATAAATATATGTATTTTATGTACACCAAAAGTTATAAAATATAAGCTATACTTTAGTTACAAAAGTAATGTAGGTTTATTTTAATTATAGTCCATACCTGAAAATCAAGGGTTTTTAACGACAACAATTTTTGTTGGAAATGTTACATAATTACTTTAAAAACTAATGACTTGTAAGAATGTACAATTGAACAAAAAAATATTTAACACATTTTAATAGCTACCTCTTTATTTTAAAAGGGGATTGTAAAAACTATTCAGTGATTATTTAACCAATTTTTACAATATTGTTGTTAACTTAAATAATTGAAGATATTGCTTAAGCTTATAAAATAGGCTCTAGAAAAATCTTTTTTTTTTGACGTACCTATATTAAGATTTATATGTATTATCAAGGAAATTGAGCGAATGCGTTCATATGAACATAAGTTATGACGTCACAAGCCACCTTGCAACAGCAATCGATTGACGGTAATTCATTACTAGCCGTGTTTGATTTTACTTCTATACATATTATTTTATTAGGGAGGTTATTATGCTTTTTAAAAATACCTATATTTACTAGAACAATTTTCCTTCTTTCTTTTTCTGGGTTTATGTTTTTCATATACACTCCTCTTGTCAGATTTCCTTATTTTTCTTCGGGTTGTTCCAGTTTCTATAAGAGGAAACGTAGAGAAAAATACTTATACAGAAAAACTTTTATAAAGTTATTAATAACCTGACAGACTTTGTACTGGTGATATTTATTTTGTCGTTTCCGTTTATTAACTTTTTTCGTCATACTCTGATAATTTTTCAAAAATAAAAAGACGAATAAATATTATTTTATTCTTAATTATTCTGGCTATTTTTTAGTAAAAAATGTGTAAGATTGGTTCAACCGTTTCGGTAATAAAGCTGTACAAACAGAAAGATCGCAAAGCAGAAAAAATAATCTGATATAACTAGATATCTAGATCTATAGCCGTTTTTTTGTTCTCAGAAACCAAGCCATATCATCACTATATTAAGAAATAAAATTCAAATCCTTTATTTAGCTATTAAATATTTTTATTTTAATGCATACACTTTATAAAAGCTATATTAAAAGTTATTACTTCACTGGTACATAGAGAGTGTTTATGATAATCTTATCATTGTTAATACAAGAGATACCATTTTAACAATATACAGCCTAATCGAAACTACAATATTTCTATATGAAAGAATAGTTTTAATACACGCCGAAAATGGGTCGATAAAAACATTGCGTGTTAATATTAAAGCAAACAATCGAACCCTTTATTAATATTGGAAACGTACTTTTTGGAATTACTTGCCACCGAACGTTTTCAATATCAGCATAGAATTTATACGTCATTCGTAACGAAACGAGAACTGAAAATTAACTGGAAAAATTGCAGCTTGCGGCCAATAGCACAAAACAAGTTTCAATTTCAGAAACAGGTGCACAAACTTTACGTACACGGTAAGGCGAAACTTACAAATAGCTCTGTTTATCTGGAAACCTATACTGCCTTCTGATTATCAGAGAAATCGCAATGTTTGTTGCCAACATTGTATTCAAAATTAAAACTAAATACTTTTAAGGATTCTGTTTAAGTTAAACATTGTACTCAAATTAAAAATATACACTTTAAATAACGTTTGAACAAAAACTTATGCAGGTTTTTTTCGGTTTTATCCTCATTTAGTTTATGGGTCTTAATTTATACTGTCTTAATTTATATTAAATAAAGCACAATCTATGTTTGTTAAGTATATTTTAAACATTTTTAATCTTGATCACAAAACTTGTTCTGGAATCTCATACAAATACTCAAAGGAAATGCAGACAAAATCAATGAACATGTGTTTACTTGTTTGCTTGTTATATATATATATATATTAATTTGTAAATTGTTACTAATATATTTAATAAAAAACGGCGAGGATATTGTACAATTTATACAACTTCGTTAGCTATAATTATTTTAAACATTCGTAAATTAAAACTAAGTGATTATTCATGACAATGATATATACAAATTTATTTACCTGCTAAAGATGGAAACATAGTGAACAGAATATATATGTGTATATTATTTGCATTAAATCGAGTGCGAGTGTAGTAATTACGATATGTGCAACATAATGAAGTGTTGTAGTACACAGTGTATATACACGAAGCCCCACATTACACCCCGTGCCTATAAATACACGAGTGGAGCCTACTAGCCGTGGAAACAGCGTTACATACGCCCAAGCGATTCCGTAACAACGGTCCGATTGATTTCGGTGCGAGCACCACGTGTTTGGAGAAACATTTAACTTTACAGATTTAGTAACACACAAACAATTACTTCTGTAACATTATAATTAAATTTATTGGCAGTATGTCCCTTGCCGGAGACCGTCTGGGTAGGCACCACCGTAACTCATGTGTCTGTCGTCAAACAGTAATATGCAAATACTGTAAGGTAATGAATCTAAGTTCACCATCAGATGAACGCCTTGCTTGTCTCATCGCCTCAGTGCAAAAAAAATTCAACTTATCTAAGATGATGCTTTATAGGAAAGTGTTTCTGCTTGCCTAATGGTAATATTTATATATGTAAATTATATATTCTTCTTCTGAGTCGCATTTCCTCGTCACTGAAGGTCGTGGTCATCGTGTGTAGTGAAAAACACGACTTTCATAGTAGTTATAATGGAGTTGCCATTGCCTTCTCCATTTCACATATTAGTCTGACCACAGATGGTCATGACACAGATATGTAAGTTTCCTTCCGTTGTTTCCTTTCACCGTCAGAGCACGTGATATTAGTTGGTGTTATACTAACTGCACATAAATTGAAAAATTCATTGGTGCAGGCCGGATTCGAAGCCGGTACCTTTGGAGTGGAAGGTCGGCGTTTAAACTTCTAGGCAATCACAGAGAAAAAAAAATTATATATACTAAAAGTTAAAAAGCTTCGGATCCAAAATACATTTCTATAAGATTAAAGTTTCCTCGTTCACGGATTTTAAACAATAATTAAAAAAGTTACAATTACTTCGTAATGACTATGACATTAGGAGGTTTGTCTGCTCCATTCTCCCATAATCCTGGATGCTACATAGCATCCGAAACGTTGTGTCATAAATAATTAAATTAACGACATAAAGTTGTTGTAAAATTAAATTTTTGAAAGACCTTGTAATTCATTGAATTATATGAAAATATTTCAAAACCGTTTATGTTCAGTAGGTGTATAAACTGTGTAGGTTTAGACCTCATTAAAGCTGAGCTTCTAATGTACATTTATCATATCATAATCATTAGAGGGAACAATTTTTATGTAATACTTCAGAAAATGGACTTATCATTTTAGTAATCGGTCAAACATCACAATTAAGGCACTAACTTTTCCAGTGCATTCTACAGAAATTCTCGAAGCTTTCCCCTAAAATTTTAAAGGAGGCACCGTGAAGTTTTTAGTGGGTGTAAATGCCTCATAAACTTTCCACTTCGATTACTTAGAATTTTTTTTTTTTTTTTTACTTATGTATAGGTTAATGCTTGACCACTATCCCACCTGGTGTTAAGTGAAGATGTGA
>DWLS01005364.1:0-12778 GCA_018246255.1 Pachliopta kotzebuea | reverse complement strand
AAATCTGGTTGGTATTTGTTTTTGTCTGTTCGTTAAACCTGATACACTTAAAATATAATCTTGTAAGTACGTACATTATATTTAGTAGATAAGTTAGATATTTGATCTTTTAAATGTCGGAAGGTGCAAGCATTCAACGCGATTTGGTGAGGAGATCTTCAAGGACAGGCCTCTGTCGGCTGATGCTGTAAAATAAAGTATTCATACAAATATAATCAACACAGTCAATTTGTGTAACAATGACTAACCGGATGTTGTGCAATTATTTTACCGATGATAAAATAATATAATAGAAAAACTACAAAGATATACAGATGGGAAATCATTTTATATTATAGCGACTAACCATAGAGCTATTGGTATCATACTTACAAAAACTTGGGTAAAAACATTTGAATCGATCTGATGATCATAAGGTGATGTGTTTGATGAAAGTAATAATAGGAGATGGATGTTGAATTGAAGTCGCTTGAGACAATAAATATTGTATTAACAAGAACTCTTTACTCAGTACATTAGCTACATTAGGAACATAGTTAAGTGTACATGATAATTCTTGGCGGAGGAAACAGAAGCTGCATTCGTACCTAGACGGACTTGGTGACTGCCGACTGCTACTCCAGATAAGTCATATTTTTTTTTATACTCGTTCCCCTTCGTGTTTTGGGTAAGGGTCTATAGGTTGCTTTATTTATTTCCCTCTTTATTTTTTTATTTCTCTCTTTCCCAAATTTCCTCCTTTCACTCAACATTATCTTTCTTCCATACTTTTCTTTCTCTACCATGCATCGCCTCTCATACCAAAAGCCGCTTCATCTTTACAATTTTGTCTTACTTTATCCAATTTCTTATATATATTTATTTCTTATATTTTTATTTGCTTTTACATTTTCCTTTGCTCTTACAGTCTACATTTACATTTTTCCATGTCTTATTTTTATTTTACATCTTTAATTCCAAGCTATTACTTGTTTATTCCTTCTTTATGTCTATTCGCTTACAGTTTTATTTGAGTCTATAACTCTCTGTACAACCTCTTTAGCGAACTTGATAAAGATGGGGCGACTCTTGCCGTTTGATTCTTGACATGATATTACGGAAATCTATAATTGGTCAGACAGAAAACCGTTGTCGCTAACTACAATCGTCATCACTAAACGTTTCAGTAAACACGCGGGAGGAAAGCCCGTGCGGTTCTGCACCGCATTACGTAACTATTTTTTTATGCTTCTGAAGATGTTTATTTTAACTAGCGTAGAGACCGCAAGAAGTTAAATTTATGAACAAAATGGATTTTCCAGTTAACCTTAATTTTTTATTGAACACATTGCGGTTTTCGATAATAATAAACAGCTCTCCTAATGTTCTAATTACAGTCGCTTCTTTTACAATGAAATGTTCAAGTTTAGGAAAACGCTTGTTCTTGGAACATCTCAGTTCTCTAACGATTATTCATTTACTAAAAGCTGAAGGTTAGTAGAGACATAACCTGCTTTTTTTCTAGATATATAGCTAGCTTTCTAGCGTGATGCGAATATTTATATTTTTACTAGAAAGCGACGACAAGATAACTTGAAATGTAAACTCCATCAGGTATCATAGGTTTTCTCCTGCTCGCTGAAGCTTTATTGTACCACTATTAGAGAAAGATAGAGAGAGAGAATTAATTTGTTAATTTAGTCTATTAATTAGTTGGCACTGCAGCTTTACCACGAGTTGGAAAAATGTAAGAGGAGGTCGAGGATAACGAGAAGTGGAGGAAAAGATAAAGAAAGTTAACTCCACTACTTTTTATGAAGCTAGGAGGTTAAGAAGAGAGAGAGAGAGAGAGAGTATTAACTAAAAGGTAGTTAGTTTCTTTTCTCTTTTAAAGGATGCGGAGGTTCATTAGAGGTTGGGAACTAACAAGTAGATGATAAAGAAATTAAGATAAACAAATTCTGCTTCTGTTAATTTCTCCTCATAATTTTACTATGTCCTCTTTTCTATAACATCCGGTTAAAGTTATTTTAAGTTTAATACAAAGATTCACAATACATGTAAGTTGTATGCAGCGTTCTCAACAATAATTTATATACATTATCTGCCTCTGTAGCTCAGCAGCTAAGCTTGTCTTGTAACTCGGAAGTCCATGGTACTATTCCGGAGCAACATAAGGAATTTGGAGCCATACCAGCGTGTTTATTTTCCATCTATATGTGCTTCACCATCCGTGATCTCATTTTACAATATTCATTCAAAACAATATTTAGAAAGTAGTGATAGATGTCGTTTCTCATATTAACTTTCTTGCTTATATTCAAAGTAGTTGAACTTGACATTAACAAATTACATGTAAGTCTTTACCTTAATTTAATAAGGGTGAGTCTAATAGACAGAGATTTAAGGGTTCTGACACAATAACTCACGAGACAGAAGTCAACCTCATCGAAAAACCATTACCAAACTAATCTTTCCCACAAACAAGGCTTTAGCTCCCCGATAACCCGCTTTAAGTCAGTGTCCTATTCCTAGCAATGGACTTCTAATGGTTGATGAAAAAAAAGGCTTAACCAATACATGATCCTGATTTTAGATAATTTAATAATATATTTAGTATGAATGCTATAACTCCGCCTAATAATGCGATGAGATATTAACAAGGAATCATTTTAATATTTATTCAAGAGGATAACGCGATTCAACCTCCGCCGTTGTTCCCTTGAGGTTGACATTGCCAGGGTTTTCCGGTCGACAGGCGATACAGTATTGCTGAACATCTATCATTGTATAACATAAGCCTTTCACCATATGCACAAAATGAAAATGGAAATTAGAAAGAAAATAAGTATAGTAAAGTAAGTAAGAGATAATAAAATTCCCTGCCCAAATTTTTGGGGGGAACAAAATTAAAAAACAAAAACCCCGTAAGCCTTTAATATTAAATGGACTCCTCTAAACTGGTTGCTGTGTTGAAGATGACATGGATGTATCCTGTCACCTAGCAATAAAGTGAAGAAAGTGGAACACAGTGAAAGTTTATTAGTAAGTCCGTTATAATCACATAATAGTGGTGGTAGATCTCTTGCTACAGAGCGTCTAGGTAAGTACCACCGCAGTTCCTATTCCTACTGTCAAATAGTAATATGTAAACATTACTGTGTGTAATGAAGGGTGCTGTATGATAGTAAAATTACTGGGGTAACGAGTCTTCAAAACTTATGCCTCGACGAGCATAATGTGGTGCTGTGTATACCATCTTAACCAGCGATATGTTATAAGCAAGCCTAACACTAGTCGTAATTAAAATTTTAAAAAAATCTGCTCTTGATGCTGTATTTGATGTGAAATAATTTCCTCATGTTGAAGAAGCTGAGATGAGATAATTTGGTTTAGCAATTTTTTTAGCCAAGAGTAAACTAGTAGTTGCCCGTTGCTTTCGCAAATAAAAAACTATAAAATTAATCAATTCATAACGTTGTTACTATAGCTACATATATAAAGCATATAATAGGTATTACGTTGGCATAGCGACATCCCATTCTGCACGGACGCACGCCAAGACAGTAAAGATATTAGTTGGATTGTATAAATAATTAACGCTGTGTCTATATAACGCCGTTCCTCTCACTGTCGATTTTGCGATATATCTATATCAGTATACAGATTTTTAATAACTTCTGGTTGGTCGACCGGAAGCGGAAGTACGTAAAAAAATATTTTTTAACCAGCACTTATACTTCAATTAATATATCTAATATATGCACTATAAAGTTCTCGGTGAATTTTGATCCTACTTCCGTTTAGCAGGTTATAACGAAAGTACATATAAATAGTAATTTTTATACGATAAACATGTTTGTATAAGAATAATGTCGTAATGAATAGTTATGGTTTTTAGTTACTTTCGGCATTACCTTCACTTGTCTGATCGGAAGCTGATATGTTTAAGAACCATCTCCGTACCCACTAATATTAATGCCAAGTTTAATTTTGGTCGTCCTTACTGTTTGACCAGGGAGCAAAACGATATTCTAACACACAGACACTTGACTAAATTGTAGTCAATACAAAATTGACAATTAAACATATTAGCGCATATTATTCCTCAAAAAGGTTGTCTCTTTATTAAGACAAGTGAGAGGCAGAAGTGATAGCATCACCCAGCATAAATGGATTTGTATAGTTACCGGAAAAGATTGACATGTACCTATTATTATTTTACTCTTCACTATGAAATGTGATTTTATGGATGTTTGTCTGAAATAAATGTTTTATTATTATTAGAAGATACAAAAATAACGTTTTAAGATATATCGGGGAAGCATTTGATTTGGGGAGGTTTCTGATTCTGCTGTCAGATGATGGTCTTTTAAGATTGATAAAAACATTTATTGTTACTACAAAAACACACACACCACATACAGATAAACAGACATAAGAATTTATGAACAATAATATTATGATTTATATTCTATGAAATAAATACACTTAAAATATAATTGTGTGCGTGCTGCAGTCGTACAAAAGACCGCAGCTCAGTGGATTATTCACCTGCTGGGGGTGAATCACTGATTTTCAGCTGCCACCCTCTAGTTTAGTCGCGAAATTCGCTAAAAAATTAATTTGATTTGATGCTCCGAGATTGGCATGAACTACTTATTTCGTTAATAGAAGCAAACACAGCTTCCCAAATACAATGTTAATGATACAGAGGACGTTAAAGGCCACTAAAAAGTGCTGGTAGTGTTAATGTTTTCCAAGTAGATAAAGTTTTAATTTATTTTTAAAATTAAAAACATTGCTACGTTGATGTAAAGGCGGGGGTATATCATTCCAACATTTCGTGGCCTGATGACGAAAATTGCCCGCAAATGCAACAGTTTTATGTTTATAGTACGAGAGATAAGTGCGTGCACTTCTAACAATTAATTGATCTTGATTAGGGGAAAATTTTATTTTGTAGTATAAATAATCGGGTATTTTATATTTTAAAATCTCGAATAAAAGAGAAGCTATACGTAACTGCATACGTAATACCATGTTAAGCGTGGATGATTTACACAGATGTGGAGAAATGTGACTGCAAGGTGGAAGATCGAAACAGAAACGATAGCAGACATTATGCACTCGTTGAATTATATATATATTGTATATTCAAGAGTTGGTTATGGAGTATTGGCATTAAAACCTTCACGTTTACTTCCCACCGGTTGGTTCATGTGTTGAATTCGGTCCTTCTTCGGTAGATAGCGTCAGTTGCGCGCACGCAGCCCGCCGCCGCGCTCGCCGCTACCGCCCACTCTCCCCACTCCCACCCCCACTCCCACACCCGCGACCCTGACCGACCCACTAAACACATCTCATTTATTTCCTTTGGATTTACTCTCTATAGTTTAAAACTCCATAAAACACGAGGTCCTCAATTATCTTAATTCAGTTAAACAACTCGCTCGGTCTCATGAATAATTTAAATAACTATGTTTCAGTGATTAATTAATTTCAGTGTTGTTGTTAAAAAAAATCAAGTTTAATTCCTAAATTCATTAGATTTAAATTCTTTTATTTATATATTATTACATAGATACAATTTCTAGATAGGTTAATAGATTATTGCAAATTCGTGATTGTATATCGGTATATCTTCCGACATGGACGTCGACCGGCTGATGTACGAGCTGGGCCAGTTCCGAAGGTTCCACCTCATCAACTACGTACTCCTGGCTTTGCCGGCCTTCGCCGCTGCTCATTACGCCACCAACTACATTTTCCTGGCTGCCGACGTCTCTTACAGGTACACCCAATACAGTTAGTTACCTTTCATACTCGTCACTAACAAACGGCTTAACCGATCTTTTATTTACTCTTCTAAACGATAAATAAATAAAGATAAATACTTTTTTTAATTGCTACATAAGATATTTATTATTTTTTGTTATTGTTACTGATCTCAGTTTTATTTAAAATCTCATTTCATATAACTTAATATGCGATATTTTTTTTGCCTACTTTCATTTGTATGTACGAAGAGTCCCAACATCATATTTATTTTAATTTTACTTCTTAAGAGTTCACTTTACCACGAGACAGTATATTATCTGGTGCAAGCAAATAAGGATGTGCGTAACAGCTTCCGTTGGTTTGTTCGCGACCAGCTAATTACTGACTACTGAAGAAAGGGAAGACGAAGTATTTTATATTGCAGTATAGATAAGAAGGAACGCGTCTTTTAATTCAACGAAATGAGACGAGTAAGGCATTCACTTGATGTTAAGTGATGCGTTTGCCCATAACAACGTCTCGTTGCTCCAGTAATTTCACGACTATACAACCTTCAATATACATAGTAATGTTTGCACATAACTATTTAGCAGTAGATATAGAAACTGCAGTATCTACCTAGACGGAGATCTACCGGCAGTAAGAAATGACTACGAAGTAAATACAACTAGTCAACAATACTACAGGTACAATTACATTCTTACTGTAGTTTAACAAGTTATAAAATACCTTTCTAGAATATAATGAAACATGCTAACTCTTACTAAGAGGAAGGAATCTCGTGATCATGTCAGTGGTTATCAACTTATCATCAATGTAAACAGCAGTGCAGAGGAACCGGTGAGTTCTGTAGATCCAGGGTCTTTCTCAATGCACCAAGGATGTCCCCTGTGAAGGTTTTTTTTGGTATAAATCCCACATAACCCTGACTTCCATAAGCATGGTATCTTTAGAAGATTTCCCCTGCGATGAAGAAAAACATTAATGTATCTCCTATTTCATTCGGCATTAAGAACAATGTAAATATTACTGTGTAGTATATAACACAGTAAATTATAATTAAAATATTGTGAAGGAATGATACAGGATATGAGAGATACACAAATATATTACTGGGTAACAAAAACTAATATATTATGTCTCCACGCTTAGAACAGAAAATGGTTTTGTGTGAACATCTTATGTTGCGTCTTACTATGATCGTATTATTTACATAAGTCTTCAATAAATAGAAGACCAATGCTGGACAGGCCTACAATAGCGAAGGTATTTGGGCCAACTCTCACGCTGGCCCAAATGTGGGTTGGTGGGTGCACCACGAGCAAGGCTTGGCTAAGGTTCCGTGAGTAGTCGTGTGGGATCCTTTACATTCCATATAAGTATGTAGTAATAAATGAGTTACATTATTACCGGCGCTATCACTCACAAACAGGTGAAGCTATTCTCTCTTAGATAAATAAAATATTTAATGGCGTTGTTAAGTACACTTAAGTGATAAAAATTAAAAGCAAATAAGTTGAAATAAACAAACCGGAAACGAGCGCAATGTGAATACACAAAATGGAGGACATAATTTTTTTAAGTACAATAAAAATTTATTATCTGTGAAGGTCGGAAGATTTAATTTAATATGTTCAAGGGCCGTAGTTATTAACTTAATGATGGATTAAGTTATCACTATACTACCATGATTATAATCTCCGCTGGTGGTCACTAGCACTTGTGGTGAAGTATATATACATTATTTACTATAAATTAAATTCTTGATAAGCTCTTCTTCATCTTTATCCACTGCTGGAGATAGGCCTTCCTCAATAGAGGGGGAATTTGGGCCGTCTTACACCACTCTGGCTCAATGCTGGTTGGTGGAGAACCAGAGCGTCGTTCATTGATTAGTAAGATGCACCAGCAGTTGAGGCTAGTTTGGGTCTTGTGTTGTAACTACCTCTAACTACTTAAAATTACTAAGGTAACGAGACAACACTACGTTGTGTTGCTGTGTATAAAAAATCATAATTTTAAAACGTTTTATTACCATTATTTACGCTTCTCTATGTTAGTACAGATAAATGAAGCAATGGTTTCATAAAAAATATATTATTAAAAAAACCGGCAATGAATTACAAAATAAAAAACAGCCGATGCTCGGGGTCAATAACCGCATGGCCGCGCTAAGTCCATAACCCTATGGAATAAGTTTCAAATTGAAATCAAATACATCTAGAGGTACATTTGTGCGATCGGTAGCTTTCTATATATATATATATACATGTTACCGGAAATGTATGTAATCTGTCATTATATACAAATCCTAGGAAATGTGTACAATTCGGATACTATTTAGGAAATGTATAAAATATTGTTTGATTGGAAATGTATAAAACTTTTTAATGCATAGATATCCTAGGAAATGTATAAAGTAAATGCTTTCTGTAATAAAACGCGTTGTTAATAATATTTTTTATTATAACACTTATTGAGACAATCGGGTAACAGTCGTACCGTAAAATAATAATAATAATATGTTCATATTATCTTACTAATTAAAACTTCTAAAATCAACTATCTATTAAATTTTAACGTATCACAAAATCAACTTAAATTTATTCTTATAAAATCAATTGATTTTAGGTATTACATTTCTTAGGAATTGTATACAATGACGGATTACATACATTTACGTTAACATATATATATATTTACAGCATCACATCCGCTATTTTGTTTGTGTCTTGTAATATGTTTAATTGTAAATTTTATATTGACTATGATTTAGTCAAGTTTCTGTGTGTTAGAATATAGTTATGGTCGCGATTACACCAAACAGTAAGTCCGACCAAAATTAAATTTGGCATTAATATTAGTGGGTACGGAGATGGTTCTTACACATATCAGCTTTAGGTCAGACAACTGAAGGTAATGCCAAAAGTAACTAAATACCATAACTATGAATAAAGACATTATTCTTATACAAACATATTCATCGTATAAAAATTACCATTTATATGTACTTTCGTTATAACCTGCCAAAAGGAAGTGGGATCAAAAGTAACCGAGTACTTTAATAGTGCATATATTAATTGAAGTAAAAGTGCTCGTCAAAAATATTTTTTTACGTACTTCCGCTTCCGGTCGACCAACCGGAAGTTATTCAAAAGCTGTATACCGGATATAGATATATCGCAAAATTGACAGTGAGAGGAACGGCGTTATATAGACACAGCGTTTATTATTTATACAATCCAACTAATATTTTTACTGTCTTGGCGTGCGTCCGTGCAGAATGGGATATCACTTTGCCAAGGTAATGGCAATATTTTGAATTTATTATTTTATATTTTTTTATTTGCGTAATCAACGTTTAACTACTAGTTAGTAATAAGACCTTTTTTATTGGATGGTAGTAAAAACCAAATTAAATTTAACTAAACGCCGCAGTTGTGACCAGTTCGATGTTATCGTGCTTAATAAATTACGTTCATTGTACATCTTAAGTTATTACTGCCGCACGATAAGGGAGGTTCATGCCGGACGCGGTGTACACATGTGATTAATTGTTCATTACTGTGCGAAGGCGATGACCTAAGTAACCTGCACTTGAAATTATATGCTACATATGTATTTACTAGTGGTAAGTCTTTTACCGGACACCTAAGTAGGTACCACCGCAGCTCCTATATCTACTGCCAACTACTTGGCAGTAGAAATAGGAGCTGCGGTATCTACCTGGACGGAGATTTACCAGCAGTAAGAAACGACTACGAAGAATTACTTACACTTATATTCTTACTGAAGTTTAACAAGTAATAAAATACCCTTCTAGATGATCATAGAACATGCTAACTCTTACTTATAAGAAGGAATCTCGTGATGATGTCAGTGATTATCAACTTATCATCAACGTAAACAGCAGTGCAGAGGAACCGGTGAGTTCTGTAGATCCCTGGGTTTTCTTCAATATACCAAGGATGTCCACAAAGAAGGTTTTTTTAGATATAAATCCCCCATAACCCTGACTTCCATGAGCAGGGTATCTTAAGATTTCCCCTGCAGCAAATAAAACATTAATGTATCTCCTATTCCATACGTCATTAAGAACAATGTAAACATTACTGTGTACTAGTATATAACACAGTAAATTATAACTAAAATGTTGTGAAGGAGTGATACTGGATGTGAAAGATATTTATAGGTAATAAAAAATGAAATTACTGAGGTACTTAATACCTTACTTCTGTATATCATTTTAATCAATTCTTTGTTATGGGCGGACGTATCACTTCACCTCGAGTGATTGGATCTAATGATCGATTAAAAATATGTTAGCTTACTGTATGACGTCATAAGAGTGGCGGTACATGGTCACCAACAATTGTGGTCACCACTTGTAAAACATGTATAGATCAAACAGATACGTTATTGAAATTAATGTTGGCGATGTTTGTTTAGCAAAATCGATACGAGTACTTCATTATTTGACGTTCACTAAATATTAAGTGTTGGTTTTGTTATACTCGAGCAAATTTAGTTTTTGTTCAATGTAGGAAAATACATAAATACCGAGGTTTTTTTATTCGATGAGTCGACAAGAGGAGCAAGACATTCACCAGATGGTAAGTGATACGCTTGCCCATAACAGCACTAGTTAAGATCTCGCCTTGATACGTAAGGTATTATGTCTCGTTACCCCAGTAATTTCACTAATATATAGTAAACTACAACACAGTAATATTCGCACAGACTGTCTAGGTAGATATCAACTACTGTGATCCGATATGAAAGGTGCTGTATGCTAGTTGAATTACTAGGGTAGACTTTTTTTTATTTATTTGATTTACCAACGCCTGTTTACATTAATACTATAACAAGAAAAACTTACAAGACATAAAAAAAAAACATAATGTAACAAAGCAATTACAGGTAAATACAACATTCGTACACAAAAATTATTAACTAGCAAAATATGAAGAAAAACGTAGTTTACTTAAGATATACTAATATCAACTATTCGAAAAACTATTAAATAATGTTTGTCGGAGCTTGCTGGGTGAATTGTGATGAATATTTACGAGATCGCTGTATTCATTAAATAATTTGCAGTCTCGCCACCGGGGAGTTTGATCCAAAAACTTACCTTACCTCTCAACTATTAATTACTTGTCGGCTGCAATAGGAACTGAAATTGTACCTATCTAGGTCTCCGGCAACAGAAAACATACTAAATCCAGATTGTATATTCCTGCATCTGGTATATATCTTTCTATATAAAAAGATCTGTGATGGCTATGATGTCATCGAATATACAATATAACCTCAATCCTCCTATGACCATGGCTTATTTAACTTTAAGATATCTCTGATGAATGATGATTACAGTCATCCTGTCCTGTTGAGGTTCTGCCAAAAGGTAATGATTGAAACAATACGTCTATATAGAACATAAAATGAAGACAAAAGAACAAAGGACGTAAAGAGGGGAAATAAAGAAGAAGAAGTAAGGATGTAAAGTTAAGGAATGTAGGATCTCGATGGACGGCTGCGGTCTAACTCGTAGAGCAGTATGCAAAAATGATATAAGGGATGTAAAGTAAATCATAAAAAGTGGAAAGGAAAAAGATAGGAAAGGAAGTAAGATTGTAATATGGAAAGATGAATTATGGTAAAAAGTGTAGAAGAAAAGTTAGAGACAGAAAAGGAAAATTGAAACATGAGCCTTAACCCACACTCACTAAGCGAAAGAGAATAATAATAATAAAGGCAAGAAGAAAAAAAATTAATCAACGCTTTAATATTTAGTTTCATCATCAGTTAAATGGTCCACCGCTGGGAACAGGCCTCAGCTAATAATATGAGGATTGGGGCCATCTCCCACCACGCTTGGCCCAGTTCAGGTTGCTGAGGTATACGAATGATATTTTGTTTAATTAAATGTAACACCGATGTACTAAATATTTAATGGCTGTCCGGAATTACCAGATGGTACGATACCAGCTTCAGTCGAAATGAACTAAATAATTTGTGATAATTACCATTTAAGTAATTAACGCAATTACTGCGATAATTGGACATACCAGCTCTTAGACAATGTGCTGTGTTAATGTCTTAACTATTACTATAACACTTATCACCACGAGAAAAACGTCTCCATCTCATCCAGATTGGTTGTGAAGCTGTCCCGTTTACCGCCAAACTATAATACAGTAGTGATTTCATTACTGTGTTACAGTATGAATGACGTTATGAGGTAGTAAGTTAAATTACTGTCTCCGACAAACTGTTCCAATGGTACAGATTTGGATATGGAAGCTAATGATATTTGTAGTATGAGCTGAAAAATAACAGATTTTAAAATCTAGTATATATACTATATAGTATTGATAATTTATATATGAATGGTTGAACCAAACATAGACCAAGGGTTTTTAAATGCTATGGTTAATGCTTGACCAACCCACCTAGTATTAAGTGATGTGCTATGTGGTGATAAAGCGCATTCACATAATAGATGCCTATTCACTCTTGATTAAAAGACACCAATATCATATTTGGGTTCGATTCTGTCTAAGTTCACTGAAGAGGTGTGGGGTTTAAGAGATCCCACACAACCACTCACGAGACCAAAGCCAACTCCCCCAATGGTTCCCCACCAATTCGCAATGGCCAGCGTGATGGGAGATGCCCCAAATTCCTCACTACTGTGGCCTATCCAGTAGTGGACGTCTAAGTTCCTGTGGAAACTTCGTGGTGATATCAGCATATTTCAATAGTTTTCTCCAATCAATACTTAGAATAAAGGTTAAAAGGAAACTAATCCAAAACATATAACCCTAAAAAGTTGGTACTCAGAAAGTAGTCTCCATCATTCTTCAATTCCTCCTTCAAGTATTCAAATTGGATATTGAAAAGTAGAATGGAGTTTTCTCTCTTCCTTATTAAGTGAATTGGATTACAAAAGAACTGGTATACACCGCGTCGTCTGTAGTTTTAAACGGATGCAGATCAGGATATTGAAGATATT
>DWLS01005363.1:0-12781 GCA_018246255.1 Pachliopta kotzebuea | reverse complement strand
CTTGTGATGTTCTTATGAACAACGCGTAAAAGATATTTTTTACATATATTTGTAACCGAAATATTTGATACGACTTACGACTTTATTTCTGCCTCTCAATCAAAATAAAGAATTACCAAATTTTCTAGAAACATTTGTTGTATTTTTTACAGGTAAAAGGATGTAGTATGTTGATTAACGCAGCGACAATTATTCAAAAATAAAGCTATATATTTAATTATCATTAACAATAAATTTTTAATTCACGTGACTTATGAATGCAGTAATTACATTCGTACGGAAATAATTTTCAAGAAGTTAAGTATTTTTCTTTTGCTTACATATAATTCATAAATAATTATATTCCAATCCAAAAAAAACTTCGGGAAGTAATTATACTTCCCAAAACTTTTTTTTTAAATATCTTTGTACTTAATAAATTAAAGAAAAAGAATATCTACACTTTAATGAAAGTGGATAGTACAGTAAGTTAATTCTGGTTGTTCCATGTTTATCAGTGGACTGTCACAGATTGAAATGATTATGAGGGGTGATAATAGTTAGAACGGATGATGATTTCAGACGATTATAAGTTTGCGTAGGCATGTGAATGTTTCGTCTGAGAGAGTGGCGGTAACCGGATAGCTCTACAAAGCCAAAACCGCTTTGACACTCCGGGGAACCTGACAAAACAAACACGAATATATTTGCCTGCAAAAAATACACTTCGTTAAAATCCTACCGCATGCTTTTACATATTTCGTGTTATTTATAACACATTTTCTTTTTTCATATTCACATATCAAAAATTATTATATTCCTTAAGGTAACAGAAATTTGTTTGAAACCAAGGGTTCAGAAATTCATTCTTGATGGTGGAGTTTTGTAGTCTTATAACTTCTAACCTGTTGATTTTTTTTTGAGGCAGTGATAGCCTCGTGGTTTGAACGCCTGCCTACCAATCTGGAGGTACCGGGTTTCGAATCCGGCGAATGAATGTTTTAAATTATGTGCAGGTAGTGTAACACCAACTAATTCAAGCCATGTATCAAACCGCGTGGCTATAAACCTTAAAAAAATCGAATGATTTTATAGTTTTTTTTACAACGGTTTTCGTAATGGTACACAAAAATAAAAAAAAAATAACTGTACTCTCCAAAAAGTAATGCCGTATTTTTATTCTGCTGGACTGGACCCAATCATCTCAATATCAATAACAATGCCTCTATTCATGTATATAGACGAAGATCGGGCTAAGTGGGAGAGGCCTAAGACCAGCAGTGGACTACTGAGGGTTGTTTACTATTTATGTTAACATGTAGATAGGCGATGATATTAAAAGTATAAAAATCAATAAAGATATCATAAACTTACTAATTTTGTAATATAAAATTTTCTGTAAGTGTTGTATTCTTCATTCATCATTCATTGCGTTTATATTTAGCTCGTTGCTCCGGATCCGCAAACCCTAGATCCGATGAAATTCTTAGTCATCTATGGAATCAATTGCGATGACATGATCGGAAAAATTATTACGTTTTTAAAGCATTTCTTTTACATTATTTAATTGTTCTGTTAATTTCTGTGTATTATATTCACATTATTTTATCTGGTAGTGGATCTCTTTGGCGGAGACCGTCTAGTAAGAATAGGACTAGACAAAGCTGGTTGTTTCAGGCGATTAAATCTTAAGGTCTTTATCTCTCAATAACCGAATTTAAAAAGGGAGAGCTAATACAAAATGGGCATGCATTTTCCAGAGCAAAGTGATAGAGTTAGGGAGAGTTTTGACCTTTATTGGGCCGTGCTACGTCAGTGTAATGGGACACTAAAACACAATTTTGTCTCCATAGCAGAAAATAAACTTTCTATGATTTTCAGTCCAAAAAGACACTACGAGCCGACTGCCGAATAGTTGTGTGGATACTTTTCTTTGCTCTAGTTTAACAAGAAAAATTCGCCGGTGACCTAGTGAGATTACTGGCCGTACTGAGAATTATTAATTTAAATCTAGTGGCGATAAGCACAATTTGGCGTCCTGTTTATAATTTAATTAATAAAAATTTTAACTGATGACATCCAATATTAATCATTACAAGAGTGTGATTTTTTGATCATACGAAATAGTGAAACTTCCTTAGTATTATGACACAGCAGTGATCAAATAAAAGTTACATACAGCTGGTGAAAACTTTATTACGCATATATAAATATTAAATTGTAGGTATATGTATTATGCCAGGGCACACTAAGGTCGTTTAATTTATTTACAACAAATTATAATATAACTTAAGCGAGGCAACGTTTTGGTAAAATTTGTTTTAAATAATTAATTACACTAAAAATAAATCTAAAGCAATGGTGATATTAATGTGAAATAACTTAATTTTATTGACTTACTAAGATGGGTGAAGTGGCAGTAGCATAGTTTGTAATAAATGATTAATAATAATAAAAAAAACTTGTACATTATCTAGGAAACATTTGATTTTTGTAGTAATCCATCGTACAAACAACTGTATAAAACTAATATCGTTACAAAATTGTTGTTTAAAATAGCGAATGCTATATCAGTCGCTTTAAACATGTTTTGGACAATGGCTTAATCTGTATGTTTTTAAATCCAATGTAAAAAACAAACTTATTTTATCCTAATCCAAACACAGTTGACGTTATTCATACACCCTGGGATAGACGAATTGTATTCGGTCTTTCCTGATGACCCCTTCCCTTATAAGTGAATAGAATAATATTAAATTTGTTATTTGAGCAAATTTTTAAATTTTGTTACTAATGATGAATGACATCTGTAATTTATTATAAAGCAAGTATTTTAATTAAAAAAAGAAAAAGGGTCAATCAAAAGAATAAAAAAAATTATACATCATATAAAGAGCGTCATTTCTCACTCTTTCCAAGGTCCTGTAATATTATAATATCCAGTAGTATACATAATAGTAAAATATTGTCTACCATATTTTTGGTAGTTTCCTAGCTTCTTATAAAAACTAACTTACATTTTAGCTATACTTCAATACATAGCATTAAAAAGCTTTTTATCAACAATAAATTTACATGTTTCAAAACAGAATTTACGCTGGCTACTATTAGCTATTTAAGATACAATTAAAATTACTTGACATAAATTTAAAAAATAAGAGGACGTTGCTTTTTTAAAATTCGAACGACTATGGGTTTTTTTTTAATGTAAGTTGTATTGATTTTTTTAAATATACTATGTATTTATTCAGTTCTATTTGGAATATCAACAATTCTTTTAACAATGATAAAACGTTGAAAAGAAGGATAATCACTTTTTCAAAATACAGTCATTGTCTTTATTACTTTGTTTTGAAACTACATGTAGTTTATTGTTGACCAAAGCGAAGTACCTTAACCATGAAACAAAAATATTACTACAATCGTAGAGATTATTTGTAATTGTTTTATGTTAATTACTTTAGTTAAAACTAATGAAAAATCTAGTTTATATTGTAAAGTAGTACAGTTTTTAGTTACATACAGTTTGTGGGAACAATATTACATGTTGAATTGATTTATATTTATTGATAAATGCATTTAACAGAAACCATTGTTTAAAAAAGTTTTAATGTCATAGATACGAGACATATAAGATAATAAGCACAATTATAAATAGTTTAAAGCTTGGACTAATATAAATAAAAGTGATTTATTAGTGCGTTAAAATATCTTTTAAACCATACAATTTAAAAGTTGTATTAATTGTATATTTTTCTTATTTAATTTTGAATATATGCCTTACATTTTTAATACCATTTAGTTTGATAGAAACTTTTAAACCCGTTCTTTATAAAACCAAATTTTAGCAACTTGTAAGCAAATGCTAATAATTTTAACCTAAGAACTAAACTACAACCGCTTCCTTCCAATTAAGATAGTTTTTGATATGAAATAAGTATTTTTATTCATACCGGTTCTTCATTAGGTTTAATGCTTTCATTTGTTTTTACCGCTGAAAGAAAATTATGTTTTTTAAAAACAAATTGTATTTAACAATCTAATATTATGACAAATTTTGCTTTAATTTATCAATGAAAATTTCAGTATCTTTAGTTTTGTAGGATATATCAACAATATAATATGTTGTACATAATAACACGAAGATGATGGCAAAAATCTAAAAAACCTTACTAATTTTGGTCTAAATTGAAAAAAAAAGACGGTAACTTTCCGTTTCCGTATTGCTTTTAAAATCTTATTACTTTAAATATTTCGCGTCATGAGTATAGTGTATATAGCTTAAAGTCTACAATGTATATTGCCGAGTCATGATTATATACATAAGTAACTATTTTATTGTGATATTTTAATTATTGCGATATGCATGATACTAGCTACGTACTCATATATCGCTTAAATTAATAATATTACCTATTATGTTTTAAGTCTTTTAGAATACCGATAAAATGATTTACCAGAATCACACAAATGAATAATGCTATTGATTATCTGTGCTTAACAATTTTTAGCCATGTTTTTGGCGCCATTACATGACTTACATCATTTACATGACTCATTTACATGACTTATTCATATACATGAAAGTTTTCTGATACGTTATCCGAATGATAACTAACTCTTACATATTTATAAAACTAGACAGCGCCACTTAAGTAACACGTTATATATATATTTAATACATAATTTCAACCCGCACTTGGCTAGGTGGTAGAAAAATTCTCTCGAGTCTTTTTTCAGAGAAGATTCCGAGTCCTAGTAGTGGGAACAATATCGGAGCTGTTTTTTTTAATTTAAATATTTAATTCTACTGCAAAAATATTAGAAAATATATTTGGCAGCTACATAAAAATCCATCTCATGGATTGTATTGAAAAAAATTTTACTACGACTTTTAATTTCTTTTTTATCCGTCAAGTCTGTTACCAGATATTGTAAAAAATTACCTAAATTTAAAAAAAAAGAAATGTCATGACTCCGCTGTAAAAATATTGTTTTCCACAAATAGAAAAGATCCTCTTTACTGTACATGTGAAAACAATAAAAAAAATTGTGAATACATTAAAGTTATCATTGTGATATCAAAATAATTTTTTGTCGACTTAACAGAAAAAGAATTTTTAAATGTTAAAAAAAATAAACAATCATGTAGTTAAATAGAACGTATAGATTTGCATACGATTCACCTGGAATTGTTCATCGAAACATAATTTTTATTTACATCGAAAAGTTTTTCCTAATAATCTAAAATTTAAAAACTTTTGGAATTTTAATCCTTTCCTTCTTATGCAAATGTCTATTAAGTTCAATGAGATGTGGAAAAGGTATCGTGTGGCATGTTTTTAAAATAATCATTCTTGTTTCATTTTCACTCTACTCAAAAAACTCAGACTATAACACTAGATTACCGTTAAACACTACTTGCATAGTAAATAGACCTGGTTTAAGCGGGGTAATAAACAAACAGGCTGCAGCTTTTAACATTGTACGAAATAACAATTTTTTATGTTGTTGATTTCAATGTTAATAATATGAATTCATTGAGCTAACTTTATATAGACCTTGTAAACATGAGATAGATACAATATAATTTTTTTTTTATTGGATATAGTAAAGTTACAGTAGAGTCCTCTTTAACGATTAATTCTACTCTTCTCGATTATTTAAAGCACAAAGTTGCCAGCTTTAAATAGGTGTGGTGAGATTATTACATCCAATAAAAAGGTTTTTAAATAATTTTGCCGTTTTAATCGTACCTCTGTTTTATCTCATATCATTCAGCCATTGAATCGTGGCTGTCAAGTTAGTTGTTTGTTATATTTTTTATTTAATTTTCTCTACTATATAATCCCTAAAATGATACGTTGTGACAACGTATTTTTCTATATTAAAATATAAACATGGTTAAATATGAGAATTCCCTGTAGAATGTCTTTTCAAATGAATGAGAGAGAGCATACATACCTATTTATAATTAAAATACATTTTTTTAATATAATCGATGATAATACAGAGTACATTGATGTTAATAGCTATGTGGTATATATTGATAATAAATTTAAACTACAAAGCGATGGACAAACAGTTGAATGCATATTACAGATAAAATAAGTTATTATTTGTATAATTCTCTATTTGCCATTAGGAATTTAATTTACTAGTTTAAAGAATATTAATATTTTTTTAAGACTTTGTTTATTTCTTAAAGTTTCTATGTTAAATAATATTTATGTGTTGTAATAACTTAAAATTAAAAACAATGTAGTATATAAAAATTAATATACATTCGACTATTTGTCCGTATTTTGCAGATTATTAATACTAATTATATTTGTGCGTTTAGGCGATTGATGTATAATCGATAACGAAGCGAAACTTAATAATACATTGTTGCAAGTTCACATCCCCAATCTACCGATTATTAAATTAAAATTATAATAATTTATTTGTATAAATCATAGATTCAGTCCCATTCACTAATAATTACACTGTATAAGTTAAAGAAAAATTATAAAATAATTTATATTCATTATCTCCCGTTTTAGGAGAAATAAAATAAGCTTTGTTTTTGGGGTTAAAAGAAACATGAACAGAATTAAAAAATTCTTCCGATCCATTAGTCATTCTGTAAACAAACTAGATGTTTGATGAAAAAAAAAACATTTAAATGACGGCAATAGAAAGCGGACCGAAGTTCTCGGTCGCTGTTTGAAGAGTTTAGCATCTTTGCTATCGAAACAATTCGATTAACAGAGGCTACACTGCACTGCTGACGAAAGAGAACTAGATTCGAGGCGACCTAACTATTTTCCCGAAAATATACTAATAGAGTTCGACGATGTTCTTTTGCGGACAAGTGTTGCTTCGACTGGAAGGAGAATATTTAAGTTATTTAATTATCAATTGAAAATATAAAAATACATATTAAAATTATCTACACTGAAGTACTGTGGTGGTTTATCGGCTGAGATTCCTGGACTTAGCCAATTACAGAAGATAACCACCGAAAGGAGTTTTAGTTAAATTAAAACCTATACACAAGTCTAACTTCCTGTAGGAGCGGAGTATTTTATCTAAGATTTTCTTCTTGATACAAAAACATACACGTAAAGTTTAAACTCAAGGTTACATTAGTAGTGCTTTATTTTGTGGATAAGGAGTATTAAAAATACAATAAAAATTTGTAGTATATATTCCAATTACAAAAGTGTTTACTTACTGGTAGAGTCCTGAGGAGTAAGGGGTCGCTTTATAGTTTGTTGTATAACGGCGAGCCATCCGGCACGGTCTTCATGCGTCGTGGCGGCGAGAGAGTACGTACGCTCCGGCGTCACCACATGGAAGGGGAATCGCGCCTCCTTACAACCATTACCAGTGTTGGAAACCTTGATGCAGTACCCATTTGATTCATGCCCTTAAAATTATAAGAATTTCATTAGAATTGTGGTTCATAAAGTTTTAGAGAGTATTAAGATTTAACTTAATTTTGTGTTAAGAATCAAAGTCATTAAAATATGTAGTTAGTAATTGAAGTATTCAATTTATGCAGGACTTTATAGAGTCCTCATCGAGGATTTAAGCTGCTGTTTGTGAATTTTATATAACAAGGTAAATAAAATTATTTAACTATTGTCTAGGTCAGGGGTCGGAAACTTGCAGCTCTTTGGTTGACACGCAAACAATATTTTGCTTTAATAAAATTTAAAATCATTTTGAACCAACTAACGAGGATTGAACACAATTTTTTTTGATAAAAAACACTAATTATTCATGAATAAATAAATATTTTTCTAATGAAAGAACAGACATATTTTTAAGCATTTTTTTTATTTTGGATGGCAAGAAAAAATTTGCGGCTCTTTGAAAACTATGATATTTTGTAAATTGTAATTTTTGGCTCTTCAGGCTCAAAAGGAAAGAAAGGTCCATCTCTACACAATTGAAAAGTGTAAACGAAGTCAGTTAATCGTTAGTTTTCCTTGGAGAAATATTCACAACACTATGTTAAAGAATAAAACCATATAAAAAATTAATATGCCTAGATAACAGAGAAGGGTAAAATCATTTAAATAATCGGAGAATAGAACAATACTCTATCAAAACCGATGAGTGTGAGAATGAGAAACAATTGTCTTCATTTGGCAGTCGCTAGTTCTCGCACGTCCCTGGTTCGTTTCCGGTGCTTCTTGTTGAGGAAATTAGTGGACATATAGTGTTAATGTGATCCGGTTTTCAAAATATAAGCACCAGGTATTTCGAGCGAACACTACCCACGACCACTTTAATACCATGTGTAATTTAGATGACGTCTTAGCTCATTATTCATAAAACTAAAAAAAGTGTATCGAAGAGGATTATATGAAAGGTGGCAATTTGTTTTAATTAATATTAGAACAAGACAGAACAGTTAGGATAAGACGGAACTAGTGGAAATAGAGGGAAAAAACAATGCAATGTAAACGCTGTACAAAATAGCCTCGAAAGTAGCAATAGCGAGGAGCGAAAAACACTCTCAGGCGATTTAAGATGCTTCAAGTACATGTTAGTTTTTTTTGGACTTTTTATCTTAAAAATTTCACTTACCAATGAATATCTCTCCTTTTGGATAAGCGTCTAACGGTTCATCGTGATACATTAGTTTTCTGTTGTCTAAAGTAAACCACCGACGTCGGTGAACGTCTGAAGACCGAGGTCCTGTTTTCCACAGCCAACCCTCCCGCGCGAAGTCCTTGGGAAGGCGGAGAATGAGGTCCGATTGAGGTGTAGACGGGAACGCAACTTGTAATAGATGTAATTTGGCGCATCGAATCGCCATGTACCTGAAAATAGGTAATTAAATTTTAAAACTCGTGAAGTACGAAACTCTTCATACTCCTACATTTCCATTACAGACATTGCATCTTTTGTATTTTACCCTACTCAATTGCTAAAAAAGGTGCCTGTGAACAGAGACTAGGTTTTGGTAAGTATCATCACAGGTCCTATTTCTACCGCTTAACAAGAGCGCGCAAAAGTCACTTAGTTTCAATTTGAAGTGCGTTGTAGCTAGTGAAGTTATATGGGAAACAACTTAACTTTTTTATCTCCAGGCAAAGAGCACAATGTTACACCGTGTGTACCTTCCCAACTAAAGCTAAATTGATATAGACAGCTATATCGCTTGCCATCAGGTGAAGGTTTTACTCGTCGTCTCATTTCATAGAATAAAAAAATCTTATAAACAATATTAATGAATATTTCTGTAAAGCATCGTATTTGCTCTTTAACTTAGAGCATACAAATCTCATTAGTACAACAAGCAATTTCTCTTGTTACAAAATCCTTGAAATTACAAGAGCTCTCGGATCAGTAGCAAGTAGGGCTTAAATCATATCACTTTATCTAACTATTTATAGATAATACCATAATTTTCCTCCACAGCCGGACATAATTCTTTCCTAAAGGTGTCCAGGTCAATAGGTCTTGCGCTGCACGCATCCTACTATAAACTTACCAACAATTTATTACTTCTGGATCCTCATGATAAACGTATATATGCCTGGTGGAACCATCCTTCATAAAAGTTAACTGCATGGAGTTCATGTGGCCAATTTTCGCTGGAGCAAATGCGACATTTAACTCTGACAATCTGAGCACGCCTTTAGGTTCTTTATTTTCTTTAACATGGTACCTGAGGCGAAAATTAGATTGTTGTTGAATGTAGAGCTTATGAAAATACAGTTCTGACTTAACCAATTTAGCTGGAAACGAAACATGTGTATATTAGCGATAACATCATAGATGATAATAATGTTATTGTGATGCGTGGAACGAAGATGGCACGTATTTGTAATGATGCGTCAGCATTACCCAAAAAAATTGGTAAAAAGCAACAAACAAAATTACTTGCAAAAATTTAGCGCGACTATGAAGTGAATATTACCTATTATGTAAATAAGGTTCAATTCAGTACCGTAATTTGACACATGTTATTTAAATAAACATTTGGAGAAATATTTGACAACCGTTATTTCAATTCGCACATTCTTACCTCCAGCGACCAAAGTTTTTGAGACGAAGCCGATCGAAAAAGCGACCGATACAACCCGTGGCACGGCCACAGTCGTCACAAGGATGGTGATACCTAAGGACCAGGCCGGATATGTTTAAGCTAAACTAAGGTTCAAATAAATTTTAAATTTATCAAAATTTTGAAAATCATCTGTGATATATTGCGCAAGTGGTAATAATATTTTGTTTATACTACAACATCGTAAACGGCTACATTGTTTTAAACTTCTTCATACTGATATAACACAAACGGACGCTGATAATCTTTTAAATACTTTGTTTACTTGCTCATTGCAATTCTGTAATCGCGTAGAATAATATGATTATAGCCCGCAGTAAAGTATTGCTGAGTCGATCCGTTATTGGTCATGTATGTACGTTAACAAACTGAAAATTAAATTAATATTATCATCGCGTTCTGCGTTAGTACATCGTCGATAGTGCCTATCGCTGTATTCATGGTGACATAGCCGTTGTACTATAAAAATACGTCACAAGGCGTAATTAATGGTAGGACGTCAGTATTTCACAATATATCGCTAATACCGTAGTGGAATGTGTTTGCTAAAATAATTAAGATATGTGCGCACTAAATCCGCAACGCCTTCTTCGTGTTCAAGTTGATGTTACGTAGTCGGTCAATATTTGCAACTCATTGACGTAGTAAATTGTAAGGTGTGGAAGTTTTCGTAAAGCATACGTCATGCGACGTGCAGGTTTACGCGCCATAGAGTTAATCAATATATTTTTTTATACAGCAACACAAAACTGTAACTAATCTTAAAAACTATTTAAATTATTTAATTACATTAAAGATTTATTGGAAAATGATTGAGGTTTTAATTTAACATTACGTTAAATATTTGTTTCTGAAATTTTTTATTGTGTTTGTGTGCGGATCATAAAACTGTGTCCACGTATAACCTACACCTGTTAAGCCGGTGAACGTTGTTTTTGCACATTATAATGACGCAGGTGTACACATTGCCGGACGTTAGAAAAACGTAATTAATGGACAAATGTGTAATTATAATTAATGATGATAATTTTTAAATCATGCGGATTCATTTTATCTTAAAATTATGAATAAGTGCGGTAGCGATTTTATCCAATGATTAAAATCAATGATAAAGTTTTAATGAATTATTGAAATGAAAAACCCATCAAGAAAATAGCAACGCGTCTTAAGCAGTTTTTTTAACACGCATTATAAGTACAAAAGGAATCTGTTAAATGTCTATAATGATATAGTAATATTAATTCCGCACGAATTGTTGGAATGATGACATACACTTAAAAAGCAAAGCACTATATTAATTGAACACAAACACCTGTGTACACCAAAACAATAACAGAAACATCTAATTATTACTATTTATATAGAGTAACCTGGTTTTTAAATTAATAATTTTATAAACGGTTGGATAAAAATTATATTACTTATTATTTATTGTATTTTATTTAGAAAACTTTATTGAGTGCCAAAATGTTACAACGGGAGGAGTTAATATCATGAAGCATTCTCTATCAGTCAACCTCGTACTCTATATAAAATATTCAATTTGCCAACCCTTATTAAAACTACAGTTATTTATAAATTTTGTTAAACGATAATTTATAAACTTACTATTTTAATTTAACAAAAAATTATTTTCTCCATTAAAGCTTTAAAAAAGAAAAAAAAATAAAGGATATAGCAGTAACTAATAAAATCTTTTCCAAATTAGTAGCAACACAAGGGATAAAACAAATTAACTCACTTCAATGTATCGTCGTTTTCATTTAAAACGAACTTCCTGCGTTGATACCGGCTGTCTTCTTTCCCCCTTTTCATTAGGAAGCCCTCCATCGAACCGGACAGGTAGCTTTGGCGTTCGGGGTGACAAAATTCTTCACGCTCGTACTTAGCACGGATCCATTGCTCAATTAATACTCTGCAAGAGATAATTTATCTACAGTTTTATAATCCAGTTGGTCAATTGCATATAAATATATCAGCTCACATAAAGCCATTCAGAATATTCTGGCTTTGTTGACAGTTCAACAGGAATATGAGGTTGGTACATACTCATGGGGATCCCAAAAACTCTTATCAACAATAGAACTCCATAACGCACAGTCAGGGAATTGAACTAGGGACCTCTGTATAAAGCGCCCTACAATACAAGAGATTTACATAACAAAAATCCGAAATTAACTAAAAAAAACAAATAAAGGTTTGAATTAAACGTCAAAATCTAAATTTCAAGTTAAAACATATCCATATGTCTTCTTTTATATATTCGTAGTTATACCCCCTATCTTTGTTCATGTTTTAAGAATACCAAGATTGTAACGAAATAATGTAATGTAGTATAATGCGACAAGACAAACCAATAATGTTTATCGTTTAAGTACTATATTAATTTTGCTTACGTTTCTATAACGAAACGCAATCTTCAGTAATAAACAGTATATTATTACTAACAATTTAAATTTTACGAAGTAATTTTATAACGAAACGTAAACACGTTAACGTTGTATAAGCGCCTACTAAACCCCTCCATGAAAAACAAAGTTCTTAAAATAATTTTTTAGCTACATAGATGCTTAAATTTACGGCATAATTTACTTAACGGGCTTATTATGCACCCTTCATATTTTAACTAATGTTAAGTTGGTTAAATTATCGTAATTTTTATAGGTTGTATAAAGAGGATTATAACTAATAAATATTTAAAACATCCTATTATAGCATACTGAATGTATTAAT
>DWLS01005362.1:0-12781 GCA_018246255.1 Pachliopta kotzebuea | reverse complement strand
ACCATTACCCGCTGATGCGAGGAGAGGAAAATAAAAATATGGGTGCAACTACCGCCATATTTAACTATACCGAACAAAAGGTGAGAATACTAATACAGTTTTGTTCCAGCGGAATGTTAAGAAAGCAAATTAATGTATAAAGCAGGCAGCTATATATAATAAAAGGAAATATGATTAGAAATATAGATTAGAGTCATCATCATTATCATTTCAACAGGAAAACGTCCACAGCTGGACATAAGTCTCTTGTTAAATATTCCACAAAATACGATCTTGTGCTGTTTGGATCCAGTGATTCCCAGAAAATAAGAGTACGGAAATATTATGTAGTGGACTTCTATCAGCTGATGACCAATGAGCTTCATCGGTTTAAAATTACCAGAAAGAGATGAACATTAAGATATTTTTTTTGAACCTCGTTCTTGTAGCCGGTTAAAAATATAACAAATCATCGCGTAGTGCGCAACTGTTTCTGTCGTTTTTATCTCTGAACGTGGCCTTCATTACCCCGTCTCCGCTTTTGTCGAAGCGATGTCCCACTTCTGGAGTCAACTTTGCAGCGATTTCTTTTCCTTTTAAAGGTTTTTTTTTCTCTCTCTGTTTGCTTTAATAAGCTGCCTCTTGAGTACGATCTCCGAAGCTGAAAGGGGGCAACGATTTATTAGTACAAACATTTCCGCGATGCCAAGTTTCCAGAGAAGTCTTACATAAACACAAATTATTCACAAAAAACTTTACTGTGAAGATGTTACTAGTAAAATTACTAGATCATCCGATGAGCCTGATTGTAGTATCCTTGTAATAATTTCAATTCTGTTGGATATATGAAAAAGATTAAGAGGAGACGACTCTCTGGAAAAGGCTAATGCAGACACCAACCAACCAAATATCATATTTGCAATGTATGAGAAAAAAAATGGTATAATAGTTAAAATTAAACATAAATGAGGGACAATATAATGTTTCATACATTGCAAGAAATGGAAGGAAAGATAAAAGAAAGAAAATCGAAGGAAAAAGTGAATTAAGAGACCTTGAGAAAGTAACACACTATACTTGGTATATGATGTCTGAAAGCGAGAAAAAATTAAGGAAAAGAAAAAAATAATAGAAAGAAAGATATTCAAAAGGAAAAAAAAGGCCCATTGCTATATCCATGAAGAAGAACGCTGAATAATATTTTTTAAAAAACCTTTCAGGTGTATATATCTTCAAGCTCTTATGAGTTCATGTAACAGATAAACATTATATTATACATTATAGTTAAATAAATGAAATCATTTGGAATATATAGTATAAACATATTATAAATATATGATTGTATATATATAATTTTTTTTTCTTAACCTATTATATTTTATTACTCATACAGGCTTCCTACTACATTCTTTTAATTTTCGTTATATATTACTATTACTATTATATGCCTTCATGAAAACTAATATAGTTCATACTATGTATTTGTATGTTGGATGAGAACTCTTTTTAGGTTTAAGCTCGAATTAGTTACATTAAGAATGTTATTTTTATCAAACAAATATATGTACATTAAGTAATAAATAAATAAATACTCTTTGTTAACTGCTAGAAAATTCAGTTAAGCTCGCCTGTAATATTTCATTTCCTTGCAATCATTCGCAGTTACTTTACATTTATATATAATAGTAAAACAAAATAAAATAAATAAATAAATTAAGTAACCATTCTATCATTTAATCAAGCTTTCAAGTTGGAAAGAAATTGAATTGGAATTATGAACAGCTTCTTAAGTAACAATGCGTTTTAATCACTGTATAAATCGCTTTGCCGTTTCAGCTCTCACCATTTGTTATTTGCTCTTTTGTTCCTGTTGTGAACGGATTCTGTGGGGTTGAATGTACACTAATACGTTACTTTTTTAATATTAAACAACAGTTTTCTTAATTTTTTTATTATTTACTTTATTACCGTGACGAAATATTAAATTTAACATTGATATGTTCATGTACAAAATAAAATATATAGACAAGTAACGCGTCTTTAAAAGTCCTAAACTTTAATTTTTGATGATAATAATCAATAAAATATTACTACCTAGTAGTTATTTATCCGCTTCTTATAGCTAGGAACATTGTTAATAAAAACGTCAATGATTTATGATGACATGACGAGACGAGGAAGGTGTTCACCTGATGTTAAGTCAAACCCTCGGCCATAAATCCCTTGTTGAAAAGGTATTTCATCACATTGCGCTCGTGTATTTAAGATGTAGTTTTAAGTCTCGTTCCCGCAGTAATTTCACTAGTATACAGCATATATGAAACAGAAATGTTTCCATATTACTGTTTGGCGGTTATGAGCTGCTGGTAGCTAGACGGTGTTTGGTAACGACGTACCAGCAGTGCTCATTAATGTATATCGTAATTCATATGTGTACAGTTCAGTAGAGGATGACCGGTTTACCAGAACGTGGAATACTATGAGGGTAATTTATGGGGCCGCATTAAGTGTCTCCGTGAGCGCTGCTGCTGTCGTGGGCACCTGCTTTCAGCCGGGCAATGCCCTAGGGGATGTGCCGGATTTGCAAATACAACAGTTTTAGCCGGATCTATCTGACGTGTGTGGGGCGACACGCTACAGCCTCCCACCAGACTACCGCATCTTGAAATGTATGCAATTTGATAAAGCATCATCTAATAGTAAATTTTGCATTGACTATGATTTAGTCAATCGTGTGTGTATGTATGTAAATATGTGTGTTTACGTGTATATATGTATAGAGAGAGCCCCCACCCTCAAAACCCTTTCAGTCTCCTTCTACTACATGCAGAGCTTACCTTACTCCTATTCTTGATAGCCTAAGACTACAGGACTAAAGCAACAGACACACACCCGTGGAAGTTTATTCATCAATATTAAGTTTGAATGTCGCGATGATAATCATTGTCAATGTTTTAACGTTGAAAGGGACAATGACAAAACCTCTCAATGATTTAGCAGAACTGCGGCAATAAATCAAAGCTGCAATAATGGACAAGTTATCGCCGGCTTTTAGCTAAATTTGCTTGAATAAAGTGGATACTCGATTATTTTTCCATATAAAAGTACCAAATTTAATATAAAAGATTAGTGGTTTTACTGGTAGGTCTTTGTTGTACAGACTGTCTAGGTAGGTAACACAGCAGCTCCTATTGCAGCCGACGAACAGTACTGTGTGATTGTAGTTTGTTAGGTGCTGTATGCTAGTGAAATTACTTAACAACTTATTTCTTAAAGCAACGAATGTGCAAAAATTATTGTGTTGTAGTAAGAAGATTACTGTAGGCTAGTGAAATTACTGGAATAACGAGACTTAACAAGTATCAAGGCGAGCTAAATGTGATGCTGTATACTATTTTAACAGTCATGTTATGGACAAGGCTATCACTTACCATCAGGTGAACGCCTTGCGCATCTCGTCACCACATAGTATAGAAAAAGGACCGATTGATTGCAAAATCTTTGAGAAAAGGCATATGCCCAGCTGTGGGCATCTTCTGGTTAATTATATATTTAGCATAAATTATAATTAAAAACTCTATTGATTCAAATCCTTTTGAAAAAGTTTACATCAAAATTGTCCTGAATCATCATGACGTTAAACGTCTTCTGCTGGATAAAAGGCTTCCTTAATAGTAGAGGATTTGGGCCGTCTTGCACCGCGCTGGCCCAAAGCTTTTTTTATTTATAAGTCGACACTCTCAGCCACTGTTATGGCCACGAAGCTTTCATCAGTCCCAAAGCTTGCGGATCCGGACTCTTAGAGCTGAAACATATAATAAATAATGTATTGAAGAGAGGAGAATAGATAATAGAAAAGGAAAGAGTCGAAGAGATGGACTGAAATATTAGTAGGAAGAGAGAAAGGAGGTGGAGAGCTGGAGCCTCGTTTGTTGATCAGAGTGCGCCACGAATAGGTGGTGTTATGGTTTTGATGGGATTCCTTACATTTTCTAGATCACAATTGACTCAAATAAACTATCATAATATATATACGGAACCTATTTTTTCGTAGGTGTTAAAAAACCCAACTAACCTCAATAGGTGCTAATGATAGTAGCTGTTAATGAATCCGCGAAACAAGGTGGAGACTGCAAGTAATGCTGCTGAACAGCTCCTGGTCAGGAAGTGTTTTTAGAAGCCAACCTCGCACCAGCTCCGCTTGATTAACGAGCAGTAATAACGTCGGACTGCGGGCGTGGGTTTAACTGACTTTTATAATTAACCCACATCGCAAAAAGGAGTGTTGGGTTCTTAAAGTATTGAGTTTAATATACTTTCTATTGAACACCTTACTATGGATATGGATTTTAGAAGATGTAACAAATCATTAATTAATTTTTAATCATAGACGTATGTATGTATACTATATTGTATATATGAGTATATTTTATAGTAATTTCACTAGCATAGGAAAGGCCTATGTCCAGCAGTGGACGTATATCGGTTGTTAAAATGAAGCGAAGTCCAGCGTCACTCATGCAATTTGCTTGGTAGACTTTTCACTTAGCTAGTCATTGCAGTTCACTTTAAAGTAAGTGATACGCTTGCCCATAACATAAACACAGGACCACATTGCGCTCGTTTTGAGACGAAAGGTGTATCGTTACCCCAGTAATTTCACTAGCATACAGCATCCATCAAACTGGAATATACTAATGTTTGCACATTACTATTTGACGGTAGGAATAGGAACTGCGGTGGTACTTACCAAGCTAATGATATCGATTCATAATAATTCAGTCCTATCATTGGGCTAGCGCAGAAGACAACCCAAATCCAAACTATTGGGGAAGATCTATGTTCAGTAGTTGACGTCTATCAGCTGACGATGAAGTATACTAGTGAAATTACTGCGGTAACGAGATTTAATACACGTCCCAACGTATCGAGCTTAATCAGCGTCTTAATCAGCGTTACGTTATAGGCAATGTTCAAAACGTTGCCGAAAATATCTAAAGCCTTATAGAAGGCATTATAGAATTGAATATTTTAGTTACTTTCATAGCCTTGCTGCCCTTAAATAATCGATTTTTATTTTGCATAGGGCGGTAAGGTCTATTTACAAACTTAACAATCTAACGTCTGTAAAAGAATTCTTTAATAAAATAAATATTTTGACTGTGCCTTGAGTTACATTGTCATAAGAGAAAGACCGACAATGAACAAAGGAATTAATTACTGATAAAGAGAAAAAGGAACCCGTTATATTCGGATAACGGATCCATTAATCACATATAGTTGATAGACTAGCCATAAGGACCCATTGTATAACCTTAGTATATAAGAAACTTATATTACTAAATAAAATCAGTTCTCTCTCAGTTTTTATTAACTTAACGTCATAGCTTGGGGCCGTAGTATCAAGCATGTAGTTTTTTAAAAGCCTTCCACCCGATGGCTCAAGCTAACTCTTGTCAATACATTTACGGTAATATTATGTACATGATTAAAAATATTTCGCTGTTACCGTTAATTCAAGAGAGGCGCAATTGTATAACTAGAAATAAGAACAGGTTAATACAGCCTCAGTTCAAGTTATCCTAATAAATAACTCGATTGCTGGACTATCAGTGAGCTGTTACAACATACCAGATAATATTTTGACTGTACCGGAAAGTGAATTAAGAAAACTTATTAAAGATATGTATATGTAAAAAAGCTTATTGTGAGCTAAATGACTGCTTGAATGTTCGAACAGCTCGGTATCATAATAATTTCATGTAGTGTAACAATTACTGTTGATATTATATTAAAAAAGATCGCTGCAGAGTTTGTTGCTCCGTTTCTTCTCTGGCAGTTGAATATTTAGAAGTAGTGGTAGAATTTATTGACGTTTAAAAAGCATGTCTTTGAAATCTATTTCGAATTAATGAATTCGTCTTTGATTATGAGGTTTGAAAGATTCTCGCTATTGCCATATAGAAAGAGCGTAGTTATTGAATGTTATAACTACGACAACGAGAATAAAACTTGGTCTTTTAAAAGCAATTTATTAAATTGAATGAGAAAGAAACTGCGACTCCTGTCACTGCAGCGCTTCCAGTATAATTTTATCAACGGAGATTCATTTCCTCTCTGTTCAAAGCGACGGTGAGTAACGTACTTTACAGTATTCTTTAAACCGCTCCTCATTACATTAACTGCTCACTTCATATTGCGTGTGACGATAGTAATTCGCTTAGCATAGCACATCTGTTACTCCAGCTTGAATTGTTTTACAGTTGATTTTGTTCGCCGATTGACGAGAGGAGCAATGTGCTCGAAATGTTACTATTTGGTAGGAATAGCAGTTAGGACCTATGTAGTCCCCGGCTTTCTAAAAAATTTTAAATCAAATGTAAAGAAAATAATTAACAGAAGATAATAAATGGAAAATAAATTATATAAAAATCAGAATTGCAATTGAATGAAAATCAATTTTGCAGTATATCTATATTGGATCTATATATAGGTATATAGATATTGGGCAACTTGCAGTTGGTCGGCTAGAAGCGGAAGTAAATAAATTGATGAGGAACACTTTTACTTGAATAAAGATGTCAAAGATGTGCACCATTATGGAACTTGGTAATTTTTGGTCCCACTTCCGGTTTGCCGGTTATACCGGAAGTAGATATAAATAGTAATTTAATATATGAGGAACGTATTTGTATAAGAATAATGTGAAAAATATGCATAGTCATGGTGCTGACTTCCAGCACCATTTCCGGTTGATCGACCGGAACCGGATATGGCTGAGAACCATCTCCGTGCCGACCTCAATATTAACTCCAAGTTTCATTTTGGTCGGCCTTACTGTTTGGCCAGGGCGCGACTAAAACGAAATTCGGATACACACTTGACTAAATCATAGTCAATGCAAAATTGACAATAATAAAACAAACTGAAATTTCCTCCTTTACGTAATATTGCAAGAGAGGAATTTGCAACAATTTCTATCAGCGGCTGCTATGAAAATAAAAATATCTTTTTTTTCGTTGCAAACAGAACAAAACGACTTCCTCATCCATTTCTCTTTGTCTGGAATAATGAGCCAGAAAATGACTCGCCGTTAAGAGGGATCTTACTGCAAATAGTACACATTTGTTAAATGAAAGCAACTAGTGTTGATACAGATCTGTGAAAAAAGTGTGGATGGAGGTCGGATTAGTTTCCTCAATCTAATCACCGAACGAAGTGTGTATGAAGATTGGATCAGTTCCCTCAATCTGATCACCGAATTTCAGTTTGGAGAAGGCACCTAGCTATACGGAGGTGACTGGGCTATCCGTGGACAAACTTAAAGTTTGGGCGGAGGAAGCATTTTATTGAACCTTCCTGGCTTTTTCTAAATAATACTACTCCTCAGTAAAATAATTATCATAATGACATATCTTGAAATACAAAAGAGATATCATTTCTGTACATGTATAGTATTAGAACAAAATAATATGTTATAACTAAATATGTACTTTCATACGAAATTGCTAGAAGATTCTTAAAGGGAAATTATCTTAAAGTCCCTCAAAATGGTACATAATCCTAGTGTTAATGTATGAGTCATCATCATCATCATTAACAACAGTTTCAGGGCATAGTTCTTTCTTTAGGAACGTCACTTAGCCCGATTTTCGGCTATAAGCATCCTGTTGCTGAGACGCTTTCCTAAGATTGTTTGCTTTTTCTTGTGTGGGGGCATTTTGAGCTACTTTTGCTCAAACGTTGTCTCGACGGTCTACGTCTATTTTAGCGGTGGTCACTTCTGCAACTTACTTGACCAGTCCATTGCCAGTTAATTTTGCATACTCTGAAGTTTGGATGACCTTATCCACTAAAGAAACGCTGAGCATATTTCCATCTCTCTCTGTACTACTTTGGGCTTTTGGAGTAGCTGCACCGTCAGTGTCTACGTTTCAAGTATGAGTTCAACGTATGCGTGTTATCTAAAACAATAAATTTCAAAACCTTTATTTGTGTGATTAAATTCTTATTTAGTAAGAGTCATTTATAATGAGGTTAAAGATAAACGTTTGTCGCTGTTATGAGATGAACATCAAAGGTATCGATTGTACTAAATGAGGAGAGGGGGACCTAATTAAGAGGCGGTAGACCGACTCTATTAAGTGGGGCGCGTGGAAGGAATTATAGCAGGTAATATTCAAAGAGCCAGCGATCCAGGCAGCCTGGGGAAATTAGCGCAGAGCTGTTCCGCACGCAGGGGAGCAATTGCTGTTTGTGATTTATTGACACTTCCACGAGATATACTTTTATTTTTTACTGACTTTAAAGCAACTTCATGAAGAGGATGTACCGGAAATATATTAAATAACGAAGGACGGAGTTCATTTTCCTGTTAACAGCATTACATAGCACGCAACGAAGCGCGCTAGTGGAAATGTGTACACAACAACACATTGATTAAATAGTATCGGTTTTTAATGATAGGTGAGGCTGTACTGTGTTGAGTATTACGGGTTCCACTCAATAACTCACGGGATACAAGTCAACCTCACCTGCTCGTGATGCTGGTAATTCTCAAACGAAGCTCTGGCTCTTCACCAATCCGTATTTTACCAGTGGGGTGGGAGATGGTTCTCATCTTCCCACTATTGGTGAAGGCCTATGTACAGCAGTGAACGTCTATCGGCGGATGATCACTGATTCCAAACAATCTCAAAAGAAATTGAGCTAGCGTTGTGAGGCCAAAATCTTCGAACTATTAGGAATGTCCAGTTTTAGATGTCTATTGGATAATAATGATGCTGTAGTACCTTTGACGTATTGTCTCATAGATCCTTTCTGAAATGGAAGAGGTGAAGCAAACTGAACATATATTTCATCGTCTCCCTCGACCCGCCACGGAGCCCCGGGTCGCTCCTGGCCAATTCCTCCGGGGTCTGCAAGTCCGCCCCAGGAACTCGTTTCACCCACCGGTTTTCGCTTAAGCGAACCTATAACGGTTCCATCCATTATGACTCTTGTCACGCAGCCCATTAGAGACTGTACGAGCTATTAAACCCGTAGCGGTGCCGGCGTAGGTCGGAAGGGCCCCATTAAGCGTTTCCATAAGACAAAACTATTGCCCCGCTGAAACGCGAACACGCTGAAACACTGTGCTCTTAACACAAATGTGGTCATTCTTAGAAACTGTGCTGTTTTAGAAAGGCTTAATATAATAACCGCTGTGTCTGTGTAACGCCGTTCTTCTCACTGTCAATATTGCGATATATCTATGTAGGATCTATATGTAGGTATACAGATATTGGACAACTTCCGGTTGGTCAGCCAGAATCGGAAGTTCATAAAATGTTTTCGACAAAATTTTTCGTATTTGATAGACAGAAGTAATCAAGATTTTTGAAAACGAGCACTTCGCCACTGAGACCCTTTATTATGTGGTAGGTCTCGGCCGGAGGCGTCTAGGTAGGTACCGCCGCTGCTCCTATTGCAACCGAGAAACAGTACTGTGCGAATATTCCTGTGTTACAGTATGAATGGTAAACTAGTGAAATTACTGGAATAACGAGATTTAGCATTTTACGTCCCAAGGTGACGAGAGCAATGTGGTGCTGTGTATATCATCTTAACTAGCGCCAGTTGTCAGTTAATAGTAAGAGGGATCGAGGTCGAATGGAATGTTCATTATGGTTAGGTGATGGATACCTATTACTGGACACTGTTAGTGGTGGTGGTGAGGTGGGGCCCTTTACACCCCTTAACGGAATGTTAGGCAAATAGAAATAGAGGATATCGTTCACTGGTTTTAATTTAATAATTGTTTATGTAGTATATATTCGCATATGCACAACAAATTTTAATAATTCATGTAATCGTTATAGTAAATTTCGGATCCTTAAAGGAAAGGACTGGATAAAAAATACGATTTATCTTTCTTTATCAAGATAGCGAATTATATAGATAAATGTAAGATAAGTACCGGTGGCTCCCTCCCCCTCCTCCAGTGGGGTGAGGGTACGAGTAATATGAAGTTATGACACACTTCAGTTTGTGTTGGGGGTGTTTAAACGCTTTTATCATGTAATATAACACATACATATATTTTTTATTATACTAGGCAATGGAATTATATAGTGTGTGAATATACTATTTATAAAAACAATGACAGGATTTTATTATTATAACGGCTATAACTACAACCTATTCCATTTTTTTTTCCCTTCTTTTTCAGTAGCCACACTTTATTTTGGAATATCTCTCCCCTTTCTCTTTCCACTTATATCTCTGTCCATCTCATCGATTCTCCACTCATCCTTATTTCCTCGGCTTTCTCATCTCCTTAATATTTTTATTTATCTCGTTCAGCTTGTGGAGTCCGGATCCGTGAGCTTTGGGACTGATGACGCTTTTGTGGCTAAAATAGTGGCATGGGGCATCTTCAACTCCCAGAAAAAATGGGGGAATTTGGATCGTTTCTGCCGGTGAGGGGCCAGAGCCTTGTTTGTTGATTATCAGGCTTCAACGCGAGCAGGTGAGGTTGGCTTGGAACCCGGTAGTAGTTGTTGCGGGATCCCTTCTTTCTCTAAATTTATATTCAGTCAAATGTTTAGTAAGTTTATACTAAAATATATACTAATGAGATAATTAGTGATGAACTAAAGACCGGCTTCTAAGAAATTTACTTATAGTTTGTCTATACGTATGTATTTAACAATTTAAATTATTTTTTTGCATTTGTTTATATGTATACTATATTTATAATAATTGTTTTCATTTATCTAACTAAAAGTAGAATGATAATAAAATATTTATGTATATATTTCATTATCATTCTGAGGGCTTCAGTGGATCGTTCGTGACCTTCATTCGTGAATCCGGATTACCATGAGTTATCTCTCTTGTTCATCTATTTGACTGATTCATTGAATGCTCCGAAAATATCCCGGGATCTCCTACGAAACTCACCGATACCTCTTTGCATTGCTGCTAACCACATCTAAGAGATAACTGTTGTCCTTCTCAGCATAAACAGTATGTTACGAGAAAATACGAGATCACTTTATACTTGTCGTATGCTTCGGGCTCACTCAATGTACAGTAAAGGCCCCCACCCTCAACGCCAGCTACAGACTTACCAACAATGCAGTGTAGTTTTCTAATACTTTAGACTGAAGTTTAGATTCGTCTTCTTCTATGAAAGGCAGGGCCTTATTCCTATTCTATTCTCTATTAAAATTAAGCAACAGTATATTCATACTAATTATGCGTGGGCAATATACGAATCGGGAATCTCCAGCTCGTTGTCGTCGAGCATACAAACAGCATAGCTTTATTTTGCGGGCGATATGCAAATTTTACGAGTTCCCGGTTCTTTATCTCAAATTGCTTCACATAAAACACAAACACAGCGTTAAACTGCTTCTGTGTGTTTTATCGTGTCTATGAAGCATTAGGAATTGTGTTTGTCGAAGGTTTTCACGTTATTATTGTTTTTTTTATTTTTCGCCACGAGCAAAGCTAGGATAACGTGCCGCTAGTTAACATATACCATCCTGACTAGCGTCTCGTTAAAAAGTTAATATTTAACAACGATCCTTTTTAGTGATAATCATAATCATAAGTTGATAGACGTCCGCTGCTGGACGTAGGTCTCCTCTAATAATGGGGGAATTTGGGCTTTCTCCTATCACACCGGTCCAATGCGGGTTGGTGGGGAGCAAAAGCATCATTTGTTGATCACCAGGTCGCACCACGAGCAGGAAAGGTTAGCTTTGGTCCCGTAAAGTGTTGTAGGGGACCTCTTACACCTCTGTTTAACCTTTACTTATTAGATGGACACCTGGCCGAGAGACACTTGACCGACAGACATCTGGCCGACACACAACAGAATGGACATTGACTGACAGACATATAGCCGAGAGACACTTGACCGAATGGACATTGACCGAGAGACATACAGCCGAGAGACAGTTGACCGAATGCACATTGGCCGAGAGACAACAGAATAAACATTGACCGAGAGACATCTGGTCGAGAGACTGCCGAACCTTACACTTTACATCCCCTATTTATATTTAGATTACATTGTTTCATAACATCGTAAACTGGACATTTGTAAAATTATATTTCGGACTGTTTCAGAAATGTCCCGTTTTTTTACTACAAAAATAGCAAGTTTTTGTTTTGCGTTCCCCTGCGTGTTAGTTCTTTCACTCCAGTTCTCACTTTCAACACTTATACCAGAACGTTAAATAGCATCGTTAACAAAATAATTGAACAGTTAATTGCCGGGATGCCTTCGGTCGGTGCCCGGGCCTTTAGCGTGGACCCTTGCGGGCGCTTTGATTCAGATTAAACTTGAATTATTTCCGGTCAGCTTTGTGCAAATTTTACAGATTAAACGATTCACTATTAGCTTCGGCTGCGGCCGCTTTCCGGGGGTCCGTTTTAGGCCTGGATGGTTTGCGGATTACGTTTAATGATCAAATACCTTGGTATTTGATCATTAAAGCTGTACAACAGACCTATCAATGGGTATCGAGACTAACAGACATTTAATTAAAAATTCCTAAAAAAATCGTTAAGATATGAGATAGAAAATTAATTATATTTAATGTGCAAACATTACTGTGATACAGTTAAAAGATATTCTAGTGAAATTACTGGGGCATCGAGACTTAACACACATCTCAAGGCGATGAGCGCAATGTGGTGCTGTATACTGTTATAACTAGTACAACGTTTATTTATTTATTCTTTATGTACACTTACACGTATATATATATATAATAATACTAATTTAATAAAAGTAACATAGTGTCAC
>DWLS01005361.1:0-12785 GCA_018246255.1 Pachliopta kotzebuea | reverse complement strand
AGTTAGCAAAACGGAATGAGAGAGAGAACTAGAATGAAAGAACTAGGACCCTGACCCAACACACGCAGGGGAACGACATAAAAACAAAAAAAAAAAAAAACATTTATTATAAATATTTAATGTTTGTATAAACCACGAGTAAACATACAAATAAAACCTTATTCGTAAAAGTACTCGGTTTTTATTCAATAACACGCAAATGTAAATAGTACGCGTTTGGGAAAATAAAGTATTCTCCCATGCGCCACAAACTAAAATGGGACCCTGAATTATCCTATGTAATAGAACAGAGATATTAAGTCTTCTTTCTACTCTTACTATCAAACCATTGAAATTATTATTTCTCCTGTATATAGCTAATAAAGTTCAATGATCAATAAGCAATCGATAGTTTTGTCAACCTAAAAATGAAGACAAGAAAGCGAAAGATTGCGTCAACAAATATTAACTACAACGCCATCTAGCGACAAAACCAAATAATACATGAACTAAGTTTTCTTATGTGTATTGAGTTTTTGAAAGTTTACGATAGATGGTAGTAACATTGAACAAAAGGGTAATCAGAATTATACTTTTATAAAAACACAAAACGTAAATTTATGTCTTTAATAAAATACCATCTAACGTAATTTTAAAAAACTAGATTGTTATAGGAAAACTTTGTTCTAGTATTATTTAGTATTGTCGCTAGATGGCCTAATAATAAACTTTTGTTTACTCAATGTTTCTTTCGCTTTCTTGTGTTAATTGTTAGTTTGACAAAGCTAGCGATGTTTTTAAGAAAAAAGATCCCGTTTTATCCCCTTTTGTTTTAATACAATATGATATAGCATTTTTTCTCGGACATCAACCACAATATAGCGAAAATTTGCATTAAATAATCTATTTAAAGTACAGATAAATGAATGCCCTAATCTGATATATACACAAATGTGTAAATGAGATAAGTCTAAGATAACAGTGTGAGTTCAGAACAAATAAGACATTTATGTAACGAAAAGTTATATCATAGTACAAGTCTGTCCGCTAACCTGCACTTAGTCAGCGTTGTGAATAGAAGACTCTTTTGAGACAAAACCCGATAGTAGAAACACTAAGAGGGTTGATTTCCTTTATTTTAATATGTTTATGCTATCATTATGTCATTATTATTATGTGTTGTTATATCATTATGTATGTATTATGGTTTGTGTAGCAGTGGGCGTTTAACGGCTGATAATTGATTGATTGATATGCTGTCATAGAATAGTTAGCTTCTCAAACTTTAATAGCGAAACAGAACATTTAAACTACGTTACTACATTATACGAAGACTAAATGGATGTAAGCGATGATGCACAATTACAAAAGGGGTTGGACTCTGCAGTAAATCTATATTATAAAGGCACTCAAAAAATCTAATTAACAAATTTTATGCATTCGTTTATATTGTTCTTTAATACATAAATTCATTATTTATATATGTTTCTAACAACATGTGTTACTTGAATTTGATATTGCATTTACCTAAATACAATAATAAAACATCGTAAGAGTTTTTTACAAGCACCAATAGACGATTCAATAAATTTAAATCGACTCAATTGTTTTCACAATGGACACAAATGATTCTCAGCAATCATGACAGATTTAAAAAATTGATCAAAGCGTGAACCTCATACGTTTTTAACAAGGGTTCCGTATCAGAAATTGGTAATTTCAAATTATCTTTCGTATAATTTCATTAAGCTTACAAAAATATAATTGTCATATTTGATGTATTGTATGATCAATATGTTTAAATACATATGAACATTATATTAGAGAACGAGGGGGATGTTCTCCTGACAGTAATTATAATCTTTCCTGTATAAAAAGGTAGCTCAAAAGGGATTAAAAAAAACAGAGGCTGTTCTTCCGCTTTATAGTTTGTCAAATCGGAAATATACACTGCTATTTAGCAAGAGAAATAAAGGAGGTGCTTGGCAAGATATGTGTAGACTCTATTTAAAGTGTCTTTTTAACATCCAAAAAATAAGCATCATCATCAGCCGATACCCGTCCTCTGCTGGACATACGCCTCCCCCAATAGCAAGTGGATTTAGGCTCCAAACACGCTGGCCCAATTCGAGTTGGTGAGGAGCCAGAGCATCGTTTGTTAATTAGCAAAGTGCATAACGAGCAAATGAGGTTGGCTTGGATCTCGTGAGTTATATTGTGGTACCCCTTACACCCTTTTTAAACAAAAATGTATTTATTGTATTTAATATTAACGACGTATGTATACTACATGTATAGGTAACATCTAACTTCAAACAATATTAAACTTTATCACAAGTGGATTAATATAAGAAATGATAATGAAAGTTAAGTATATAAATTTTAACTGTGTATGTTGAGACAGAGATCTATATGATAAAACCATAAATAGTCCATAGTCTAGAGTTAGTTCATATAGTGGAGAGTATCAGAATGGTGTGGCGAAGATATAGCATTGGTTGCTCATAGTAATACTGTATAGTGAAGTCGAAACGATTTTTCATAGGCTAATCAATTTAGTAGATTATATAGTAATAAGTGACAATGAAAATTTATACAAAAATTATGTGAATAAAATATTGAAATTGAAACTGAAACATGAAAAAAATAAATTTTCATTATTTAATAGCGTCTTTGACTGGTTTTTTGGTGCTCATCATATTAGTATTATTTTTATTGTATTATTTCAAAAGGTGAGTTTAATTTCGTATTTCTTAACTTTATAGATCAAATAATATTTATGTTGAAATGAAATTTTATTATTTGTTTCAGATAACCTTATGTTTGTTAGTTTATTGTTTAATTTTAATGTATCATTAATATATAAATTAAAATCAATGAGTGGTAAGACCGTTTGTTATCGTAAAATCGTCTGTTGTCGATAGCTGATATTTAGTATCAATATCTTTAGTACTCATGACGCACGTATAACACTGACATAATACCCAGTTCGTTTTATTTTACTACTATAAATGGGAATGTTTGTCTTATCTGTGGTACTGCTGTTAATTTGTGGGTAATTACTACAATCGCTTTCTTAACTAATATATATTGCTCTTCATTTCGGTTTCTTTCTCAGACATTTGTAAAATTAATACATTAAAAAATACACGTTTTCGCATTTTAAATTCATCGTATCCATAATTTTTATCATCATTACTAAATTTTATCTCACATCATTAATTGTAAGCACCCTTTATTTAATATAGTAAACACATTATTATTGACTGTAATACTTTGTGTGCAATAAAATATTTATGTATCAATTAATATTTAAGTGAAATTTGTTATAATTGATGTTAAAGCTACATCACAAAATTTTATTTTGTTTCCTCTAAACAGTCTTACTAAAAAGAACAGTATGATAATGAAACACCTTGTTAGTCCTCAAGGTTATTATATTATATGACGTGTAAACATTTTAACTAGAACCTCATTGTTATGGGCAAACATATCAGACGCTACAAAAGGTGCATTATCGTTAAAAGTACGGTATTAAAATATATTTTTTTTTAGTTTCCATCCGTATGTTTTTTAATAAAAGAGTTTTACAAAGAACTATAACAGTTAATTTAAAAAAGAAATTAAAATTTCAGCTTTGAAACTATTACTTCCAGTCCCAAGCTTGTTGTAGATCATGATGGAGGCGCTGATGATGCAATGGCCATATTTTTAGCTTTGCTCAATGAAAAACATTTTAATGGGTAAGTGTACATTAAAATTAGCACAAAACGTAGTAGTTGCGAATAAATATATATAAAACTAATCCAAAATTATGGCCTGTCGAAAAAGGCATGTTTTAATACCAATTAAGACACAAAATGAAAGAATTTATTGTCATTAAGAAGTCTACGACAATGTTATTTGAAGAGCCGTTGGAAATCAGCAATGATTAGGGATAACACATGAGCAAAGTTTAATTGCAGGTAAACCTTTTTAATGTTTGCTGCCCAGGCTGCCTGGTAGATAGTGAGCTCAGTATATTAACAAATTTTAAATATAATTTCAGATATAAAGTCATCGCATTGACTACAAGTCATGGCAACGTCGACGAATCTCAAGTATTCATTAATACACAGAAATTTTTAAACATCGCCGACAGGAAAGATGTTCGAATTTTTTTAAATATAATCAATAAATTTCTAAATCATTTTGTTTGTTAATAGATATTTGCACTTATTGCAAATTCGCATGCAGTTCAGCATTTTTCGCATTCGCATGCTGTTAAATTCCGTGAAAGCGAAAAAGATTTTGTTCACATGTGTTATATATAGTAGAAAGACACATGTATTAACAATGATTTTACTCTAAATCACAGAATAAATTATAGCAGCTCTCTCCCTGCAGATGACTGTCTTGCTAAATAGTACTATTCTACTCCTTTCGTTGCTTCGTTTTAAAACATAATAAAATAACCTAAAAGAAAATAATCCAGAATTTTTATTCTGTTATAGGTAGAATATTACTCGTGCTTCCTTGTAACAAGTAAATTCATACTCTTACTGCATCTTTAAAAATTTGCAACTTAATTGAAAGTACAAACGAACATAAATCTATTTGATGAAATTGAGATGTTCTTAATAAAATAGAGATATGATTTTAGATTGCAATATACAGAGGGAGTAACTTTTCTCTTGTTCACGACTATCTAACCGATTATTACTATTATGGGACGGACGGGCTTGGAGATAGCGACGAATTTTCAGAATTTGAAACTATAGAAGCCCAACCAGATCACGCAGCGGTGGCTTTAATACAAATGTCAAAAAAGTTTGAAGGTAAAAAAACTAAATTAAATTTGAATACAAATCATATAAAATATGTTATCTCTCGTTAATAAGGCATTAATAATCAACATTTCGTTTTAAGGTGAACTAATAATAGTAGCACTCGGTGCTTTAACAAACATGGCATTAGCAATAAGATTAGATCCTGATTTCATAAATCGACTTCGACATTTGTACATCGCAGGAGGTAACGTACACAGTAAGTAAAAGGACTTTCCTTAGAGTGGTAAATTAATACATTATTAGCTACCTTTAATAGTATCCAAATGATATATTTAACAATATATGAGTCTCGATTCAAATTTGTGATAAATTGTTTTATTCATATTGTTAATTAAGATAGATTTGCATTAAGCAAACGTTTATTAACATGCTTTGCCTGTTTTACAATTTAGATATCAACCATATTGAAAACATTAATATGTATTCTTAAAAAATATAGCAAGACCCTTCCTGACCCGATTGAATTATTGACTGTACAAAATTGTTTACTGTAAAGTTTTGTATATCTGATAAAGTAAAATTATTGGAGGGAACAAACAATTCTTCTGCATAACAGATATTATTATATCATAAATAAATTTAATAACAAAAGGTTGATGTGGAAGGTAATTTTTTTTTTCTGCTTATTTCACCATTAAACTTTTTTAGTTTATCGTTTTTCAGGCGAAATATTTACTGAACCGGAATTCAATGCTCTAGTTGACGTGGAATCATATCACATTGTTTTGGAAAAAAGTCATCCTGATAAAGTAACTGTGGTGCCGTTTTCACAAGTGCTTTTATCTCATAATATATCTAAGGTAAACGGGAAATACTTTACCATATTTTTTGAAAATTCAATATCGATCTATAATAATATTTAAAGTTATTAGTTAATTTATATTAGACCAAAGGCTGTAACGATGGAATCTACATTTCTTCTCTTTTAAAATATTATTTCAAGGTATTGATATCTACTGCTAAATAAAGCAAACTTTGTTATCCACATATTTACATTTTTATCAGGAATGGCGCAATTTGACATTAGGATCGATACCAACAGAAATTATGAGGGCATTAAATGAGTTTGAACAAAAGTCCATAGTTAAAGAAGAAACATGGACACAGTTGGATCCTGTTGCTATTGCGATAGCATTGAACGAAACTCGCATTATCGAAGAATCAAGACTAGTCCACAATGTTATTGATATCTGCGGTAAGTTTCTAAGATCTCTGTAAAAGTTATTCCATTAAAAAACTCACATTTAACTTAACATTACTTGATAGGGATTATCGTCGTGTTATGGTTGTTTATTTTGTATATGTTAGCATGACTAAGTGAGTTAACCTTTGTAATTATATAACAAGGATATCTAATTCGTGTTCCACGGACTATACTACCCCTCATTTATAATTTAAAACAATGTAGTTTTGTAAATAACAAGAAATATATTTTTTTTTTCAGAAAACCGTGGTATCAATTCAAATAACTTTACATCTGAATTATTCAACGCTAGACTTGTATACAAAGTAAAAGAAGAATCTTACATGGAAATGCTTTTAGAGATATTTTCTGCGGATGTGAATTATATTAATAATAGTAACACTCATTGAAAAGTTTTATATTATTAATATAACTACATACGAGTTTGTTTTTTACAGGCACCAGCGTTTCACAAACATATTGTAAAATGTATATAGGTAGCGCCAAACTTTGTTCTTGTAAATTTCTTTAGTTTGTGGAAACAAACAAAGATAAATTTTTTTAAATATAGGTTTGTAGTGAAATTTGGGTGTACTAGTTTCGGTATAAGTAAATTGGAACTGTTATTTTTATTATGTTATAAAGTAATGTGGCGTTTGAGACAGTTCTTTTAGATGGACCGATGATACTGTTTTCTTTCACAATAACAAAAGTACTCCCACTTTCAATTGAAGGGCTTTGTAGCTATTGATATTACTAAGGTACCCTTTTTGTCCTTTAAACATACTAGTATTGACTTAAAGTGATGAACGTAATATAGAGACCCGGTTGAGCGAAATGTAGTACGAAGTTTTTATAACATATTCCAAATGGTACAATATTGATACAGGTTAGTTTATTACTTACAATGACGGACAAGTCATGGTCGTCACCTTAGTGTGAAAACGAATTAAGTTTGTTACTTAGACACATAGATAGGTTGAATTAATTTAACTTGAATCGATTGTTTGCTCAGTATACACGAATGTAGCTTGATTGAATTAAAACCAATCAACACTTCTATCCAACATCATTACTGTGAGCTCCATAACTAAAATTAAAATGACTCAGTTATTAAAAGATATTATTACAGAAACTTATGTACATAGAAATTGTCATATTTAATTATTTTGGTTTTAATAAAGAATTGAATCTAGTACTTATATCACTATATGGATTTGTATATCATTCACACACATTTTAATCTTTCACTCAACATATGTTTGATCTGCCTAGTTTAAACTGCAAATTTGCGAGCGCAGTATATTAGTAAATTGCTTTTTTAACTCCTAAAATTGATCCTTGGCTTACCGTAAGGGACAGGGTTGGTAGCCATCTGTGAAGCTAGAATGTAAATAAAATGTGCTCACCAAGGATTTTTGCCGGTATGCCGGTGAACACTAACCCTTACAGCCGTTGTGGAGCGAGTGGGAAGAGGGATATATATATTACGATTTGTAATAACTCCTACCCTCTGCATCTAAACGGTGAAGAAGAATTCGTTACGGCTATTCGCTACGCTTCCTTTCCACCTCTTTCGTATAGTAGTTAGCGTCAGATTTCAAGACCACGTCCGCTGCAGGGTGCCGGGATAAATACAGAAGGGAGAAAAATAGAATTATAGAATCCAAGAGAAGAGAGACTTTCGTAATGTCTACGTAATTAATTTAGAAGGATCCGTTAACCAGATGAGGACAAGAGGCCAACAAAAGGAAGTGTTGTTTCTTTCAGAGCTTTCCTTTCAAAAGAGAAAACAAAACAAAACCTAAAAGAAGACTGACTCAACGCCAATGTGCATTTTATAGTATCCACATTACTATATGTTGACTTTAAACAAGTGTAAACCATTTAAATAATAATTAAATTAAGACAATATTTTACATAGATACATAACGAAAAATCTAATTATGTATGTATCTGCACGCATTAAAACATACAACATATGTACACACTTACATATTTAAGTACAATTACGCATCCCTCATTCCGGTTCCGCTGATGAAAAAAGTAAACAAGTACCTTGGCGACCCACAAAAGGTAGAAATTTTAACACTGGTGCAGATATCCTGAAGCGCCTATGTATTCTACAACATAAATTTATGGAGACCTTGTTCTTAAGTTAATTCTAAACGTGGAGAAAAATATACGCACCCATTATAGTGGACTCATGATGAGTTTCAAAGCATGACATTAATAAGTAGTCTTTGTCGTATGTTGAACCTTTAACATAAAACATTTAACATTAAACTGATCCCCATTACATGTATTGACAGAAAGAAAGACACTACGATTTTAACTTTTTTCTTAAGTTAAAGTTCTTCAGTACACAAGAGAAGTTAACAATCGGTGTTAGAAAAAAAATTATTTTAATAATTGTAGAAAATAGGGGAGGAGAGAGAATCGTGCCTTGCGGAACGCCAATTATCAATTCCTACACTTCGGTGTATAGGGCGCCCACACATAATTAAAACAAGTTATATTAAAATTTAAATCAAGATGTAGGGAGCCAGTCTACAGTAAAGCTGCTATGAAGATAGGTTTACGGTTCTAGCACTATCCCAAGTTTACAAAGGCTCTGGAAGGAACTTAAGAACTTAATGACACCAAAAAAACGATTATGACTTGCACGTGTTGAAGCTATAAGTAAAATAGGATTGTGCCCATAGCGTTGTGAGGCTCGGTTTGTTTTGTTTCTTGGACCATTTTATTACTCATATGTTTATGTTTTAAGTCTCTATATTTTCACTATAGTTACCATACATATAAAAGTATCTATCTTTTTAAATCTTCTGCGCCAGTCTTCGTACATAAGGGAGCCCAGTATTTTTCAAGCAATGACGCTTCAATATCTACGACCTCGTTCACACTTAAAAACAACTTAAAATTGAGGTCAAGTGTTAGCAGAATGTATAAAAAAAATGTTTTAAAATACCTAACCTATTTAGAAATTCAAATTTATCGATTAAGTAATAAAATTGTAAAATGTAATAATATAAAAAGGTTCTATGAAGCGATCATATAGAGAAATTCGGTTCTTCAGTATCAACAATTGTTCTACTTTCATTGTTTGTTAATTATGTTAGTGCTGAATAAATAAATGAATTTAAAATAACGTTGCAGTGTTTTTGTACTTTTACAGTGTTCTCTATCCAATTTTCTTTGTTGTAACTAATAATATGAGGTTATTGCTGCTCCTTTTTAGGTAAATATTTCTGTTATTTGTGGCTTGGGTAAAGTATTTAATTTTTTTTTTAATTTTTAAAAGAATGCAAGAAACTAGAGATCGGATTTAGTGGAAAATTTTTGAAACGAACTATATCACAAACTATTGATGAATAAGTGATGATGATCATTAAAAAACGTTTTTATAAGGAATCGTGGAAGACTTTGAGGATATATAAATACTCTGACCATAATCTTGTCGTTCGTCATCTTCGGTATACTAAGTTAGGTGTGCTTGATCTATAGCGACTAAACTAAATGTATTAACCCTGATGGATATTGTTACAATTTCCCTTCTTTACTAAATAATAACTTCACCTCAAGAAAGAAGAAGAGCAGCTGGTATTTGTGTTAATTTTACCAACAAACTCGCTTACCATCTTACGTATAAATCTGTGTTTAGCAGTATAAACCAATAGGTTGAAATTATGATAAACTACAATATAAAATTTGCACATTATTATTAACTTTACAATATTTTAATTTTGGCCATCAATCAAACTCCATTGTAATATTTCTATGTATCTCCTCTATGTACCATTCTTAAAAATTTCAGTTTCAAAGTAGTAACATCTGCTCCAAAAATAGTTATAGATCAAGACGGCGGTGCTGACGATGCCATAGCAACATTTTTAGCATTGCTTTATGAAAAGCATTACAAAGGGTAAGTGCATATTTCTCAATAATAAAAAATTACGGTGTACATTGCAAAAAGTATTAAGATCTATACGTTAAATAAATTAGATAGTAACGGGGACTGAGAATTATAAATTTATTGTAAGAAATGTAAAACATAAACCTTTGGTCTTTTTGAATAAGTCGACTTTCTGACTGTGTATTAATAGTCAAAAACGCAAAAAGCGGAAGGAAGTATATTTGTATTAACTTGGTGGTGTGCTCGTAGATTTGAAATAAAAGGATGAAGAGGATACAAAAAGATACCAAAATAATTTCATAGTAACTCTTCCTAATTCATTTTGATGAAGATTACACTAATGAATCCACTATTAGTTGAAAAAATGGTGAGGGCGAGTAAGAGAAGTTTTGATCGTCTTTAATGACATTTAAAGTAATTTTTTTTCCAGAATTGAAATTCTTGCATTGACGACGACCCATGGCAATGTTAACGAGTCACAAGTTTTCATAAATACACAGAAGTTTTTGAATATTGCTAACAGGAAAGACGTATGCACTATTATGACTTAACGCTTCTTAAAGGTTTTTTAGAGTAATATTTATTAAATTTTCAAAATATAAAAATACTGTAAATATATATAATAATAGTACTAAGAGGTAACAAAGAGTGTCTAGTCGCAATATATCGTAATGTACGAATGCAGGATGCTGGATTATTTAAAATCTAGGATTAGATTCTTCTTGATCTTCAGCGGATAGACTCCCACTGCTGGACGTTGGCCTCGCCCAAAGATCTCCATTCCTGTCGATTCTACGCTGTCCTCTCCCAGTGGTTTCCCTTGACCTTTATCAGACAGTCAGTCAACCTTGTGGGGCCCGTATGAGCCCATTTACCGGCACGTTGCCGCCACTCTAGGACCTTATTGCCCCATCAGCCATCAGTTTTTAAGTATTGTGCTCTGCCCATTGCCTCTTAAGTCTAGCAATCTTTTGGACAATAATGTCGATTACCTTAGTTTTTCTATGGAATTCTTAATTTCTGACATGAACGCGGAGATACACCGAATGCAGCCCTATTCATTTCCTTTTGTGTGACCCTGGGCCATTTTATAAAGTTTATCATAAGTGGCCCCGTTTATATATTAAATGATTTAGGATTACAGTAAAAAAAAACTTTTAGGTCCCGGTTTACAGAGGCAGTCAGTGTGCTCTTGTTCAAGAATTTGAATCTGATTACTATTATGGTATAGATGGACTAGGAGATAGCGATGAATATTCAGAATTTGAACCTATAGAAGCACGATCAGGTCATGCAGTTTTGGCCTTAATAGAAATGTCGAAAAGGTTTCCAGGTATAAAAATCAAACATACTTAAAACTAATAAAATCGTTGGTAGTTATAGCATAACATAATACTTCTCGTAGGTTATAATCAGTAAGTTTAGTAAATCGATAAATTTTATTTGGTATAGGAATTTAGGTAGACACCCTGTTATTTAGGCATTTAATATTTATTGTGTAATGTTGCCATTTTTTAATTTATTTTAAGGCGAATTAATAGTAGTAGCACTAGGTCCATTAACAAACATCGCATTAGCAATATCATTGGATCCCGAGTTCATAAATCGACTTCAACATCTATATATTGCTGGAAGCAACTTACACAGTAAGTAAAACAAGAACAATCTAATTAGTCACCTATTGAAATATTTGTGTTATCCAAATTTCATCTTTTACTATATAACGAAACGGCAAAAGCAGGAGATTCTCTCGATAGTAAGTATACGCCTTCTGTAATTAGAGGAATTCTTCCTTTTGAGACATAGGATGTTAAGACTCATTAGTTTTGCATTTGAAGTAAATCATTTTTATATCAGAAGATAATATTTGTTACTCACTACTGTTTAACGGTAGATAGATATCTACCTGAAAGGTTTCATGCGCAGAGATCTATTACTAGTAAATCATCTCATTATGAAAGTATCTAAATATAAAAGATGAAATTTAGATTATTCGAGATTTCGGCACTATTTTCTTCGCTATATATGAACTAGAAGCATCTAACGGGTAGTTTTTAAGATAATTTATCCTTTTGGTAAAACGAAATTTCACGAATTTTATAGCGTTTATTTAACTTTGTTTTTTTATTACTATTCTGTCGTTTCTCCCGACTGAGGTGACAAAAGTTCCGATGTGCCGTCACCACGGGGCACCTACATCTTTTTAATTACTATTTATGGACTGATCTACGCCAATTAAGCCTCAATGTATGCCGAAGGATAATTCGGAACTCATTCTGCGAAAATCAGATGATAAATAGTAAATAAAAAAGTTGTAAGTAGCCCTTGATGACAGCTAATCGGGACATATCTAACATTCCTGTGACCTGCTGCAAAACGGCCAAGGTCATGGGGGTAATAAAATAAACACAAAATAGTTAAATAAATGCAATAAATTCAGAAACGTTTAGTTTCATAAAATGTGTAAATATAAAAAGTGATAATAAATCCTGTTTCAGATGAGAACTTCAAAGAAGCAGAATTTAATGCTATAATGGACGTGGAGTCTTACCATATTATATTAAAATCAGGTCGCCGCGATATTATTACACTCGTCTCGCCATCTCAAGTGGCAGCATCTTTTAATCTCACAAGGGTAAGTGCATGTTTCAGCTCTTCGTGTACTATTTCATGATATAGGTATTTGTAAGGGATGGATAGGATTTTATTCTTGCAATACTTTACCCTTCTCAGATATTTTTAATGGTCCACGAGGTGATACGATATCAGTTAAAAATCTGATTTCTAAGGTACGCGATTCTATGCAAGAAGGCCAAAAAACTAAATTGAAGAAATTTTTTTAATTAAGATTATTACCTTCCCTAAAATTAAAGGAGAC
>DWLS01005360.1:0-12785 GCA_018246255.1 Pachliopta kotzebuea | reverse complement strand
AAAGATAAATTTAAAGTAAGGAAACAAAGAAGATAGAGAGAGTAAGTGAAAGAATAAATTAGATTGATTGAAAAAAAGAAGATAAATTTAAACGGTATAAACGAGTTTTCGTCCATATTGACTAAAGGAAAAGCATTAAAAAATAAACTTACGCATTGTAATAAAATGATTAATTTAAAGTATGAAAACAAAGAAGATAGAGAGAGTAAGTGAAAGAAGTAAATATGATGACAAAAAAATAAAAGACAAAATTTAAATGATATAAAGGAACCTTGGCCCAAGCTGACCAACAGAAGGAGATGAAAAGAAACTTAGTCATTCTAGTACGGAATGCAGTCGGTAACCAATAGAAACTTAGCGAGCACGCTTGGCTTTCCGATGAGTTAAAGATTGCCCAACAGTTATCTTTCTATTAGTGTACTCACAGCGCATACCGGGACATTGGTTGCGTAACGCTGTTACTAGCCCAGTACGTATATATACTATGTTAATGTACAAATACTACCACCAGTGAAAAGACCTACAACCAATAAAGAGATATAACACTAGTAAAGAGACCAACCGCCATTAAAGAGAACTACCAGTAGTAAAGATACCTGCAATCAATAAAGAGACCTATAATCAATAAAGAGACCTACGATCAATAAAGAGACCTACCACTATTAAAGAGATCTGCAATCAATAAAGAGAGCTACCACTAGTAAAGAGACCTACAATTAATAAAGAGACCTACCACCAGTGAAAAGACCTACCACAAATAATGAAACCTTCCACCACTAAAGAGACCTACTACCAATAATTAAACCTACCACCACTAAAGAGACCTACTACCAATAACGAAATCTACCACCAATAAAGAGACCTTCCACCAATAATGAAACCTACCACCACTAAAGAGACCTACTACCAATAACGAAACCTACCACCAATAAAGAGTCCTACTACCAATAATGAAACCTACCACCACTAAAGAGACCTACTACCAATAACGAAACCTACCACCAATAAAGAGTCCTACCGCCAGTAAAGGGACATACCACCAATAAAGAGACCTACCACTAAAAACATCCCAAATGCCGTCCAAAAATAAGCACTACACAAAGTAGTAATTATATATTGATTAGGGTTTTTCTAATTAACTATATTCTAGATATCCTTAGGTTTTGTTTAGAAGTCTTGCTTTAAAAAATTATAATAACAAGATGAAGGAGCAACTCCTCAACTGTGAAGATGCTGATCTAAAAGCAGCTGCCACTACGAAGGACATGGAAACCAGTATCTGAATCACGCTCCATCGAATCTATGAACTGTTTGTTTCAATCAACAAAAACTGGGCGACCTCGTTTTTTTATTTAATAACAATTTTTTTTTCTAAATATTCAACTGTGTAAAAACTATTTCATATTAGCACAAGTAATATTCTACTTTACTGTAACGAGTTAAAGTTGAAATTAAATTGTACTAATCGTGTATAGATATGATTTAAAATTACAACTCAATGTACTATACCGACCGTCAGGAACGAATTAATCACTCATTATTTAATCCTTACTACCGCATAGTAACATAGGACATTAGCTAACCTTGTGCTTGGGTCAGTAACAATCGTCAAACTTTACTGTTACCAGTGTCAAATATTAAACTTATTTCATTGGTAGTAAACTATCATTACAGCTTATTCATACTGTTGTACAGTAATGTGTCAACGTTATTAGTCCTCTTTGAAAGGTGGTGTAAGTAATGAAATTACTGGGACAACGAGATGTAGTATATAGTGTTGTGTTTATCTTTACTATACACTACTCGTCCCTTATTACTTTTTATTCTTTGAAGTGAGGAGACGGGGAAGGCTTTCACCTGATGGTAAGTGATACCCTTAATTATAACATGACGCTGATTAAGATGGTATACTCAGCACCAAATTGCACCCGTCGCCTTGAGCAATAGAGGTTAAGTCTCGTTACCACAGTAATTTATTTTTAAACGTCGCGGCGAGAAGAGTAAGGCGTTAATCTGTTGGTAAGTGATACCCATACCCTTTAAGTTAAGATGGTATATATAACACCACAAGATCATTTTGAGACATATATTAAGTTTCCTTACCCCGGTAATATCATTAGCATACAGCTCCCTTCAAACTGGAACACAGTAATACTTGCATATTACTATTTAGCAGTAGAAATAGGAGCTGCAGTGATACCTACCTAGACGATCTCAAGCAACAGAGTAGTACGAGTAAAAGCTTCCACTTCGTGTAATACAAAAATACAGATTAAAAATAAAACCTTAGATATCGGTTACGAGTAACACGTCGCTGATTGATTGTAACCTATTCCGAAACATGTTCTTGATATCTATTTCCTAAATGTTAGATATCACATGTCATGTGTCAAATAAGTTTAGGAAGTAACTTGAGAGTCTATTAGCACCTATTACATTATTATACATCAAGTGTTAGTTGAAAAAAATAAAATCGGCAACGAATTTGTTGCTCAATGAAACTACACCGTCTCAAGTACAAGTTGCATACTTACAAAGAAATATCAACTAAATATAAATATCTATAGAGTTCATATTTGAATGGTGATGTCGTGTGTCGCAACGCTTCCTGTTGGCGGCGCATTAACGACAATTGGTAAAATGCTGGTTCATTACAACACTGCTGCTCCTTTATACTGGATTAGGTAATGTGAATTCTTTTTAAACGGTATAACCAGCAGGAATCCAAAGATTTCTTCTTTTCACATACAGAAGAAAAAATCTTTTATAATTATTAATATTCAGTAACTACATTCGCAGCACGAATCTGGAACTCCGTACCTGAGAATATTAGAAGAGCTCTTTTCTTCTTCACATAAATACAGAATAAGAATCTTTTATAATAAACGATATTTAGTAACTCCTATACAGTTCTGGCAGCATGAATCTGGAATTCTCCACCAGATAATTCTAGAAGAGCACCAACCAAAGAAGTATTCAGGAGACTGATTAAAAGGAACTATTTGAAATCACAAGATTAGATTGCCTTATATATATATTTATTGATTTATGTATTTGTATATATATTTATTATTGTATGTATATACAAGTCCCACTAATTTCTTTTTAAGTTTTAAATTCCACTTTTTCACTTCTCCTACCACATCATCTCCCACATCCTAAGTTGACTGGTAGAGAATGCCCGTAGGAATTAACTACGTATATTGGTCTATGTGTTAACTTATCTTTCAATTTAATTTCTTATCTTTTCTTTACTTTCTTACCCTTTAACTCTTTCACACCTTGTCTTACACTACTTCTTCATCTTCCACACATCGCCTCTCTAAACAATCAATCGCTGCTATTTTTATTAAAACATAATACTAAGTTGAAAGTAATATATCTCGAAGATTAAATAGCTGATGAAGTAAAAAGATCATTGAATGAAGACCAGGTTGTAGAAGATGAAATGTAAGGATGCTGTCGTATAAGAGATCATAAAGATTTTTTTTACGCGAGGCGACGAACAAGGCGTTGACCTGATGGTAAATGATACGCTTACTTAAAATCATATACAGCACTACATTGCGCTCGTCATGTTGAGACATAAGTAAGTTTCATTACCCCAGTAATTCCTCTAGCATACATCATTACCATTCGAACTGGAACACAGTAATGTTTGCACATTACTATTGAGCGGTAGAAACAGGAGCTGCGACGGTACATAGACGGATTTCGGTAACGGAAACCTACCACCAATTAGATGTAATTGGCATTAGATTGGAAATCATTAGATGCTCTCCAAATCACATAATGATGATAATAATAATTACTTATTAATATATTTGATACTAAAATTATATTTAAATGTAACAGTAAGGATTATAAACTACATTAAAATTATTATAAACAAAACTCTTGTGGTATAATATAATAAAACTGTTAATTCAAAAGCCAATAGGTGATGACGCAACATGAATAATTATTTAATAATCTTGTTTAGTTGTTATTATTTAATTTTGACAAACTAAACATAGACTATATTACAATATTCTTAAACGATACTTATAAACAAATAAAGAAACAAAAAGCTTACTAATAAGTCCCGAATGTGTTGCTTCCTGTTGATTCTGTGTTGCTCAATAGATTTACTCTTGTAATATTTTATATATACGTAATAATAGTAATTTGTATTTCTTACTAATAATTAAATCAAATATAAATCAAGTAATAATTTAAATTCGCGTTTAAGATGGCAAGTAATCATAACAGATAAAAAAAAACGTTAATACACGGTTTTTCCCGCGTCTGTTCTACACAGCCACAGACTATGAAAACAACGATGGCGTTTGTAAATTCTTAATCTTATCATTCAGTGCGTTGTGTTCAATAAAATTTTACTGCCTTTATCAAAACAATAGAAAGATTTCTATAGAAATTACAATTTGTGTTTCTTTGTCCGGCTGCTTGTGCGCCTGGGAAAGGTCAGGGTCTCACCGTGAGTCACTCCGCAGCATGATCGAACTTAGCATAAGGTTAAGGATTTTAAATACTTTATCGGCTATTGCTTAATAACTTGTGATAAACCTTTCCCCGTTTTAAGTATTATTAAAGTAGTTTATTGTTAAGGTCTTATCTCTTTGAGGCCATTACACGAATAATAGTTTAACACAAAAAACTTTAGGCAGCAACAAAAAGTTTCCACTGAAATCAACGAACAGACTTATTCAATTTAATTCGTTTTTACTACTAACTCAAATGTTCTATGTAGTAAAAAGGATAATCAAAATATAAACCAAATATTTAAGACACAACCAAACACAAAAACCTAAATATAAGATTAGCAGAAAATTAACTTTACAGTAAATGTATGATCCATTACAACATAACGCTAGTTAAGGTGATAAACCCTGCACCACATTTAGTTCGTCTACAGACTTATGATATTAAGTCTCGTTACCACAGTAATTTGACTGGCATACCTCCTTCAAACCGGAATATAGTAATGTTTGCACAGTACTATTTGCCGGCTGCAATAGGAGCTGCGGTGTTACCTAGATAGACAGTACACTACATAGACCTACCACCGATGAATATGAAATTTTATAGGTTATCAAAGTTTACTTCTATTTCTGCTGTCACAACCAACCTACCTTTTTCTTTCTTCTATTCAAGTATTACCATTTTTTTTATTTCTTACCAACATCAGTTAATTTGAGGCAATCCCCTTTTACACTTCATCATATTATTTTAAGATCAACTTTATAATGTTGAAGCAATAGTAAAGAGTTGACATTCGCTATATTGCATATCTATGCAGATTATCTAATCTGCATTATGATACAACTATAAATTATCGTTCGGTTATTCAACTTTAAAAAAAATTCCACGTCTGAAATTCAATTTTCCCATGAATCTTTAAAGCGTACATTTTTCCAACTAAACCCACTGGGGTTTGTCGCTAACAAAGCGTCCGACGGGAGCGGCGGGACTTACTCTCATTTGTCGACAAATTTCTACGAATCGCTGTTAAAATAGCAGAAATGTACTCATCTTCAGGGAATACGCGAAGAATTTGAAAGTATGAAACTTTAAACTTCTTTTTCTTACCACCAGATAAATGTCAAGCCAACAACGTCGCATTTTGCTATAATCAGTTGAGTAAACTGAGAATCTCGCTATAACTTTTAATAATACTTTTCTATAAAATATCATACAGAAAATTTAAGTAAAGCGGTAGAAGAAATACCTGCAGTTTAGAAACCTGACTTTTGGATTAAAAGGTACACAGCGATCACGGAGAAGAAAGATCTCGATATATCACTAAGGTATGAGATGAAGGAAGACATTATTCGTTTTTTCCGTAATGTTGATAGTAGAACCTATATTTATCGTTTTGATGGTGTAGAGATGAGAGCGAAGAAATCTGGGGTAGAGATGTAGTTATCCAGATAGACAACGAGGATGTGGAGCAGCAAGTTCAGCCTTTTAGCCTTAGTTTATAATAAGAGAGACTTAGCTTAATATAACCCCTGCCTGTCGTACAAAGCGACTGAAAGGGTTTTCGGGTTCGCGGGATTTGAATGTGGGCTCTTATTCTATATTAAATGAGCCCGGAACGGACGACAAGTACGACGTGGCCTCGTACTTTGTCCTAACACGCTATGAGATATGGGAAGGGTAACGGATCTCCGATGTTCTTAGCAGCAGTACAGCACCGGTGAGTTCCGTAGGAGATCTCGAGGCCTTTCACAATGCACAGAGGATAACCACAGAGGGGACTTTAATGAGTATAAATATCACATAACCCTGATTTCCGTTTAGAAGCAGGGTATCATTAAAAGATTTCCTTCGCGACTAATAATTGCTGGATCAGGAGAGGAAAGTACGGTGTTTAGTGGAAATTTCTTTATGTTCAATATTAGAGAGATACTAGTTGATTATGATGATAAATAACCAGATTACTAGTCTACCTTCTCTAAAAATTATGATACCCAGTACTTTATTACATAAGTAGCATTGGATGGGAATGAAATTGCTGCGAATATGCGATAGATAAATCTCTTCTTGCAACTGTAAAAAAAAAAACTGATGCTGCCTTTTAATCACACGATGGCACGGGCTGGTACAGGGAAAAACTACTGTTACGTCACAACTCATTGTTTACGGACAGACAGTTAATTGTTCAGCTGCGTCGTAATATCGACTCTAGTTGCCGTGTTGTACTGCTGCTTACTGCAGCATATCAATGCCAGATTTCGTGGCATATGAGAAGAGTAGCAAATTTTCCGCTGATGAGAAATTCGTCTGGGATCCCTGTATGTATGTAGTAGTCCTCAGGCGAAATATTTTCCGTGAAATTGTACTTATATGCTGGATTCAACTCAGTATAACCCCACATTTTATACTACAACAGATCTGGATGATCTACAACCACATTAGATAGCAGATCTTCACTTTGGATCCTAGCACTTAGAAAAAAAACAAATTTAACTCTCTCAATTCATTTCATTCAGTGGTTTTTAAAACTACCATTCAGTTTCTGGTTTTAATACCTAAAACGAAAAGAGACATCTTCGATGAGGTACCCTATGAGATGAGGTAATGAGATTTCTTACTAAAATCTTCTCTGTGGTCGTCGCGTGGTAATAATATGAAAACCTACTGCTGATAGTAGGTCTCAGACCATCTAGGTAGGTGACAGCTTCGATTTCTAGTTTCAAATAGTAATGTGCATACATTACTGTATTTTTATTGCTACGGTAACGAGATTTAACATACGTCTCAAGGCGACGAGGGCAATGTGTTGCCTTGTTCATTTCGTCGCCGTGTCGAATAAAAAAAGAAACCTTTTGCTGTGTGTGTTATACATGAATGCTGTGGCATTTGCAAACACAGTGCAGTTGTGGCTAATTAACTGATATGAGATTGTTCAGATATTCACATGGTACTGCTGCGGGAACATTTCCAGTATCACGGAACAGCGGGTAGACTGCGGGCCAGTTCGCAGTCCGCTGCACGGCTTACATAAGCTCGCGTACCTGACGTCAGGCTTACTTGACGAACGAGTACTTACATCTCGAAAACTGCAATCAAATATAATATACTACATAGATGGACATATAAAATTATATATTTTGAGTCAATTCAATAAAAATTTATTATTATTTTTCAGTTTATGGCTTCTACTGCTCTGCGCAATAATTACGCCAATGTCTAGTGATGGTGAGAATACATACAGGGGATAGAAAATTGTTCGATATAAAAGTGAAATTCTGCTAATATGAAAGAGAATCCAGAACTTTGGCTACGATTTTCCATTCGTAAAACGAAATACAACACAAACATATAGCACGTAGTACAGTAAATCGTGTAAAAAACATTATCAAAGAATATTTTCGTCCGTGTCAAATGACCGCCATTTTGAATCAGAGCGCGAGAAAAGGTATTCAAATAAAAATTCCTTCAATCGATAGTTTATCTGTCAATTATTTGAAGCGCTATCTATTATCTGTAAGCCAAAACATATTGACGTTCCTAAGAAAATCGAAGAGCATGGAGTTAGTAAAGCTATACCTAAGTTTCGTATTAAGCAAAACTAACGTTATTCTCGTTTACACAGAAATATTTTCTTTTAGGTCATGCCTTTGATAACTTTTGTTCGTCGGAATAATAAAACGAATAAAAGAAACTATTAAATATTTATGAAAATATATAGGACGGAGTGAATTTATTCTAGGACTATAAATATAAGTTGTCTCAACAATAACCTACAAATTTTGGATTCGCTTTTTATTTTTTTAATATAATTATCTTCACGTGTATTTTTATATATATATGTAATACAAAATTTCGTTTATGCCCAAATTTCAACGTTCTTACTTCACCTACCACAGCATCTCCCACCTCCTAGGTTGACTGGCAGAGAATGCCTGCAGGCATTAAGTCCGCCTATTGGACCCTAATTTTAGGTGTTCTCAAAAAAGTTTTTAATAAAAAAAAGTGGAAGAAACATAAACCTGTCATATTTGTACTGCTTCACATTACGCTTATTGATGGACGAGGAAATATAATGATGTAAATATTGGTAGCTTGGCTGGCTACAGCGAACTTTAGTGTATAGCAATATAATGCAAGCTGCGCTTTCATAGCTTCTTTAACATCATCATCAGTTATTAGATGTCCACTGCTGGACATAGATCACTCCAAAAGATCTCCATACTCATTGTCACCTTATCGAGGGACTTCTAAGGAAACATTCCCCTTAAAACTATCATCATTTTCATAGACGTCCACAGCTGGACGTACGCCTCATCTAATAATGGAGGGATTTGGGCTGTCTTCCACCACGCTGGCCTAATGTGGGTTAGTGGTGAGCAAGAGTCTCGTTCGTTAATTAGCAGGGTTCATTATGAGCTGGTGAGTTTTATAATAACAAACTAACATTAATAAATATTAATGAATCCACTTAACGTTTTTGTGCATGTCTGTACACCGCGTGAGGCTTTGAAGGTCAATTTGAAGTATGCAGCACAATCACGACCTCTGCCTAACTCAAAACAATACAAGCACAAACGCCAGAACAATTTAACCAATTTTCAACTCAAATATTAGAATACTAAAGGTTAAAATGAAGTGTAGTAATATTTCATAAGGTTGGACGTATTTTTAAAGTTTTCAGGCCGCCGCTGCTCTGAAACTGTTTCTCAGTTATATTTTTTACTTTCTCAAGATTATTTCAAAGTTCATATATTATTAGAAGCACGTCTTTCATTAAATGAAAACAAAGAGCAAAATTCTATTGAAATTTTTATTTTAGTGCAGTACGGCACTTAGTATTCTTTATATGCATATAAAATGATAGTAAGAGTATATATACAACAGCACTTATGTATTTTTCATCTTCTATTCACCTATATGTTATAAGTGGTATGTGGTGGTGAAATTATAGTACGATGCTTTTAAATCTGATGAATGGTATTACTAGTGGTAAATGTCTGTTGTTGTGGTGGTAAAGCTTAACTCCAGCAGTCAAAGTATATTGTCTGATGATGAAGTCTAAATTGTTGATAGTCTAGGTAGGTACTATGCAAACATTATGTTCCGGTTTGATGGGTTTTGTATGCTAATTACTGGGGTAACGAGATTTAACATGCTTCCCAAGTCATATGGGCGCAATGTGGTGATGTGTATACCATCTTAACTAACGCTGTTATGGGCAATATCACTTACTAACAGCTGTGAAAGTTTACTAATTTGAGATTATTCTCAACTGTAACTCATAACATCTACCTCCAAACATTTATTGATTATTAACCTTTTTATGGACCTTAATGTCCAACAGTGGGCGTTTATTAGTTAATGATGATGATAATGAAGCATTTTCTACTTAAAAATTGTATATTTTTACGAGACGATAGGATAAAATTTAAAAAAGAAAAAGGTTTCTTTAAAACAAAACAGCGGTTATGAGGTTACGGGCGTCGTTCGTATGTAAATTGATTTTGATTCCTACAAAGCAATATAGACCTTACTGCTATGTGATAAAGTTCATATTATCTTATTGTTATCCTTACTGTACAGGCTGCGGAGCCGTAAACAGAAAAATACCACAATTACTCGAAGCATTTGCATTGATTGTATTGCATGAGGCTAATTATCAAACCATCAACATATTAACGTACTATATATATAAATATATGTTTGTTATAGTCGTGAAGACCTTCAATGTTAGGCGGATAGTTTGTAATGTATATTATTGTGTATACTTTGTGATATTTTATTTATTTAAACACTTCTTTGAAACACATAAAACCAGGGATCAATAGGACTTAATGCCTTTAGCCATTCTCTAACAGACAACCTAGAAGTGAGAGATGTTGTGGTAGGTAAAGTGTGAAAGTCATATTTAGTGCTTAAAGAATAATAATAATCATAATATGCTACATATAAATCCATAAAATTCTATGTATGAATACAAAAGAAGATAAATATTTACACAACTATATGAAAATACGCGAATAAATACATATACATAAATCAGTAAATACAGATAAGACAACCTTGTTGTGGTTACAAATAGTTCCTTTAACTTAATTTTAACCTTTTTGATATGTTGAGGATAAACTAAAAGTATGAAGGTTCTTTTTTTGTTTCTATTTGCTTCTTCTCGGTATAGTGGGACAGGGAATTTTGCTTTGTTTTTTACTTCCTTCCTCTACTTTTTATTTTCCGTTCTTTCCTTTAGGTTACATTTTAACTTTCATCTATCATTCATCTCTTCCATTCCTTTTTCAATTTTCTATTTTTCTTTTATCCTTCAACACATCGCCTCTCGGCTCAAGGACTTTCAATCGCCGCATTATACCATAGTCACATTTTCACTTCTTTCTTTGCTTACACTTCCCTTACCTTAAGAAACTTGTAAAAATTAAAGAGGAGAGAAGTCCTTTTATTCTTACAACTTTCCTCACTTACGTGGATTGTTATTCAGTAATTATAATACAGAAGTAAATATAAAGTATAGAGGTAAAACATGTGAAAAGAAAAATAAATTTGTATAAAGAAATATGTAAATAGATATGTAAGAATGAGAAAGGAGAATAGATGACCGAAAGAAGTAGAGAAAAAGAATAGAAGATAAAAGAAATGAAAGGAAATAATGAAATGATATAAACGAGCCTAAGCCCACACTGACTCGGGCTATCAAGAATAGGACTAAGCCGGAACCTTACCAGAACACAGTAATATTTGTCGGCACCAGTGAAATGGTAGTAGGGATATCCTTAGGATTAGTGACCTTACGTGGTTCTTAGGAACTTATTAATAGCGATAACCTTTCTTTTCAGTACATCTCTTTAAGGTTTTCTTGATAACAAAACAGAAATACATCCGCGTAATTTTGTTTTATACTATTGTTTTTTATCATTCCCATTTCCTTGGTGTGGGCCTTTTTTAAGTCGCGGGGGAAATCTTCAAAAGATAGCCTGCTTCTGAGAGGAAGCCAAGGTTATGTGGGATTTATATCCACTAAAACCTTCTCGGTGGTCATCCTCAATGTATTGCGGAAGGCCCCAGGATGTACTACGGAACTCACTAGTGAATGTACTGCTGCTGAGCACATCCCAGGGTAGCTGTTGCCTTCCCCAGCATAAACAGTATGCTCCGACAGCATATGAGACCTCTTCGTACTTGTCGTCTCACTCAATATACAGTGAGGGACTCCACCCTCAATGTGAATGGCAATCCTTTCAGTCTTCTACTACAGGCTGGGCTTACCTTAGTCCTATTTTTGATAGCCCGAGACTACAAAACTAAACGAGTTCAAGCCTTACATGAAATAACAATTCAACACCAAATGCGGAGTTAAAAAATTATTACGTGGCGAGGTCAGGTCAGTGAGATCGGTTTGGCTATTAGCTAAGCCAGAAACACGCTGGCTGACGTGCTGCGAGCTGAACAGCCTTGTCCAATCACCAACACGTACCCATCTCATTGTATCGATTATCACACGATTATCACTAATTAACCTATTAACATCCTCGGTTACTGTATAATCGATTCGCCTTATTACCTATTCAGGTTATTAATATGATTTTAAGATATATTACCTGTAATTATTTTATCAATTGAATTAATAATTACTTGGGTAATGAATTTATTTTTATATTCTAAAGCAGTAGAATTGATAATGTTAATATAACGCAAACATTTTACTGATCGTAGGTCTTACCGGAGACTTTCTAAATACCGCCGCAGCTACTATTCCTACTGCCAAATAGTAATATACTAATATTATTGTGTTACAGTTTGAAAGGTGTTGCTAGTGAAATTATATATACTATCTTAACTAGCGTTTCGTTGTTATGAGCGTATCACTTAACATCAGGTGAACGCCTTTCTCGTCTCGTTGATCCGTTGAATAAAAATAATCCGTTTTATGTCTCATCTAGAAGATAACGATATCTTCAAGAATTTTTATCGTGATGTTTTCCTTCACAGTTTAATCTTAGCGGAGATTGAAGCTGCTCCTCACAAAATTTAGATTATAATACATCATATCATCAGCTGATAAATGCCCACTGTTGGAAATAAGCCTACCCGAAAGATCTTCACTCTGATAAGTCCTGTTCTTCAGCAGTCCTGCAGTCAGCAGATTCTCGCTACCTTGACCAAACCATCGTTCCACCTGGTCGGGAGCTTTCCAGCACTATTTTTTTTTAGTATTATTTTATTTTACAAATTAAACATTAAACATACTTGGTTCCAGTAAACATTGTATGTTTGTGATGGCACTGCACAGTTCA